>CM076570.1:1044435701-1044728864 GCA_034641835.2 Pinus albicaulis | reverse complement strand
CGTTCCCTTTGTTGGCTTTCCGAATGTCATTTTTCGCTGAGCCAATGAGAGCCCATTCTCATCGTCCTTCGAACCACTGGAAACGTGCCATTTGCCGGCTACTCCTCTTACCAGCGCACAGGCGTCTGCTTTTACCTCGTTGTTTCACCTGAAATCCTGTCGCCCAGCATGCTCGCTCTCCCATTGCTCGTGCTCAGCTCACAAGCTCACGCAGTGGACCGGAGACAAATCAAAACCCCCTGCAACGGCACCATCTCGGAGCTCGAAGGCGTGACCTGCAATAACGAAAGGGTTTTCAAGCTCAGCTTCACGGGATTCGGCCTTGGCGGGACAATCTCGCCTTTTATTTCCAACTGCACCAATTTACAGTCCCTCGACTTGTCTGCAAACCGTTTAACCAGCGAGATCCCGACGGAGCTCCAGTATTTGGTCAATATTGCAGTCCTGAATCTTTCTGTCAACGAGCTTGCGGGTCTGATTCCCCCGTCGTTAATCCTCTGCGCTTATCTAAATGTCATAGATCTCCACGACAACAGGCTCACGTGCAACATTCCCCCGCAGCTGGGGCTCCTGACGAGGCTGAGTGCTTTCGATGTTTCAAAGAACAAGCTACAGGGCATGATACCGCCATCGCTTGTGAACAAAAGTGGGGTTTTGCTACGCTTTAATGCAAGTTCCTTCGTGGGAAACAAGGAATTGTATGGATACCCGTTGCCGACGCCCAAGAGCCACGGGCTCTCTGTGATGGCCATTGTGGGGATCGGTCTAGGAAGCGGTATGCTCAGCCTGGTCGTCAGCTTTACAGCGGTTTGCATTTGGTTACGCGTGACGGAGCAGGGATACGCTGCCGAAGAGGGAAAGATCACGCATCTAATGCCTGAATATTGACACTAGGCCCGGCCCGAGTTCGAAACTCGCGATGGACACCTGACGCAGAAGGCTGCAGGTTTTGCTTGCTGGTAACGAGTCATTAGGGTTACTTACTAATCTTGAATAATTAACAAGCACACTATAATGGCGAAGGCCGTAGGGCCTGGGGATTCGCTATCGAATCCTGAAACGCCCACTTCGGCTGTTGTGAAGCCTACAGCCATGGCATAGCATTTTCATGCTCTGTAACCAATTTTTTTGTCAGGGTGAAGGAGGGTTTTTTAATGGATTTGTATTCATGAGCAGCAGCAGCTGCTGTTTATGTATTTCATTTGACAATTGCGTATATTTATACGTATATAATTGAGAGCATATCCAGAGCTGCAGAGTAGAAATGTTTGATTCTTTCTCAAGAAGGAGGATTTGCTCATTTGCAGAAATCGTTCATGAATTCTCCCTTCTGAGGTACTTTTCATCAAAATTATATAATGTATTTCACTAAGATCTCAATTCCTCATAAATTATGCTATTGTATAGTTCAATTTGAATCAGAAAGCAGAGTTGTTTGCTTGCAGAAACCCTTTTAATGTTTCGGGTAGAAGATACATGCATATTGCTTTAAGGCTTTTGCATCAAAGCAAGGCAAATCAGTTTGCATAGTGACAGGAATGGACATGGGTTTTGCTGATAGTTATGACCGGAGAGCTGGGTATGTGGGGGATATATGACCCAATTGGGATATCGCGATCTAGGTCTTTGATGTTCCATGCATGCGGTCTTGGTTTCAGGCCTCAACGGGGCTTAGATATGTGTGTTTCCAGTATCGGGTTTGGTTTGGAGAGGATGTATAGATGAGTGGTCAGTTTCAACGGCGTGTTCAGATCTTGGTGTCTCTTTTTTCCATCCGCCGAGTTATTGTTCTTTCTAGGGAATTTAGTGGGGCAGCTTTGAATTATTTCGAAAATAGGCTACTCAAATTCAAAGTCAGTGAGCAGGGCCAGCAGTGGTTCTTATGGTAAATTCAAAGTCAAGTTCAGTGGGAAAGGTTGATCACCTGGTCCTTCCCATCTAATGGGCAAGGTAACTTAATATATACATCCGCACACACATATATAAAGACCTCATAAACCTAATACACAAGAGAGCACAGTAAAGTGAAACCTAATTGAGACAGAGGAACTCCAATTTGCTGCATCTAGTCTAATATGAAATTGCTGTCAGTGTTGAAGCTGATGTTGTGTTTGTACCCTACATGAACTTACAATCTGCTGCATTGCTTTGGCCAAACGAGCAATCGCGCCTTTACTGATCTAGGTGTTCCGCTAGGTTCTAGTTATGCTTTCCAGTGAGTGTCGGGTTCTTTCATAGCCTTATGAGATGAAAATGATAGGTTGTCACCATCCGAATTCCATTTTTACCTGTTAATGAAAATGATTTATGTCTCCATTGCTTCATCCAAAAGGGGAAACTTGATTGGACCAGTCTAGGTGTCACACTGCTAGGTTCTCACATGGTTGTGCTTTCCAGTGATTGGTTATTGGATTCTTTCACGACTTTCTGAGAGGGAAACTGATCTTTAATCACTCGCTGAATTCTTCTTTCTCCTGTTAACAAAATCGTTTATATTTTCATTGCTTCAGCCAAGAGAAGAATCTTTATTATACCATTCTATGTGCAATGTTGCCGGACTATTACATGAGTATGCTTTATGTGCAATGTTGTCGGGCTTTTACATGAGTATGCTCTCCATTTTGGGTTATTTCACAAACGTCTGAGAATGAAAATGGCTTTCTGGTCCTGGCCAGATTCCATTTTTGCCTGTTAATAAAAACGGTTTATGTCTAGTGCCATCTGATCTAGGTGGGGCATTTCTAATTTGCACAATTCGATTGTCAGCACTCTATAGAGAGTACATAAGAACTTGCAGTGTTTGGATACTTATGATGCATAGTAAAATACTACACATGCTATTAAAAAAATGGGTTCCTTTTCCTTACATTTAGGTATGAATGTTTGAATTGGAGTGTTTCAAGATAGTTATTATAGCTTAGCATGAGTTGGAACAAGTAATGCTAAATTCTAATTATCAAGAATGGACGCTGGAATGACGTAGAAATTACTTTGCAAAAATGCCATATGCATTGACTGTACAGGGACTAAGTTTTCAATGAAGAATATCATCATAATGTTCAGGCTTTATCTAGTTATTTTTCCTTCTTTTGTGCTGTCTCTACACACAGCACTTTTTTTAACCATAGCAGAATTACACTGATCTGCTGTCTCTACACATTGCATTTTTTTTCACATAACAGAATTACATTGATCTCAATTCATGACTGAGGTTTTGTGACTGCAGAAACTGGAGAGAGTTACATTTCCAGTGTGAATATCTTATGAGAACACTGGCACATGTTTCATAAAGCCTCTTGGAGAGATTTTCCTTTATAAAGATCAGTTATTTCAGCATCACAATAAATAGTCAATTTCACCAACATGTCTTCACTGCAGCTTTTACCGACAGTGAAAAAGGGTTCCTCTTTCTATCTCTCTAGAAGGTTTGTCATATTTATTTATCTTGTTTCCTTGTAGCATTATTCAGTAATGACAAACTTACATCGTCTAATCGTCTGATCTGTTAATCCTACCTTTTATATATAGTAATAGGCAAGTCAAACTTTTTAGCAAGTGCAAAGAAGTTCCATTGTGGATGCCAGTGGAATTAACAGAGAGAAATCATTATTTAGTTTTCATTTTTCAAGTATGTTGTGCTATACACCTATATATTTTTTAAATTTTAAGTCGTTTATTAGTGTGTCCTAGGCAAACCTTAAAACATATGTCAATTCCTAGCTTGTTTATTTGTCAAAAGTGAGCAGGAAGGAAGCAACTAGACCTAGAATCGCATCATATGGTAACTAAGTTAGCAGGAGGCAGGATATGGACACAGATCCAGATTATAGATCTGCCAGATTTTGAAAAGCCAGGATCCAGATATGGTGAGGATATGTTAACTTAGTTTGGAAAAATGCCGGTTAATTCATATCAAAATGTAAAATGTGTAGTTACATTCGGTAAACACATTTAATCAATGAGTATAATTACATTCAGTTAACACATTTAATCACTAATTTGTAAAATGGAGTTAACACATTTAATTACTAATTTGTAATTTGTAAAATGGGTATATTTTCATTCAGTTAAGACATTTAATTATACATTCATACATGCTTGACCAAAGTCACGTGATTTTGGTGATAGCATCTTCTAGTGGAATGACATGAAGTGTGCTTGTGATGCATATTGCAAAAGATAAAATAGAAAAAATTATATCGATGAAATCACAATTGCAATCTTAAGTTGACTAGATAAATTCAAACAAAATTTCTCAAGCTATTCAACAACCATCATATTATTTTTATTATATATAGATCTCCTCATTAACACAATTTCTCAAGCTATTAAACAATCATCATATTATTTTTATTACATAGATCTCTTCTCATTACGTCTCTATTTCTGTAGACAATACAATGGAACTCTTTATTATGTTTTCACTGTTGTTCTTTTTACTAGTCTCGTTAGAATAAAAGGACATTCAAATATAATTACTTATAATTATCTCAAATTATCAATATAACAAATACCTATCTAATTGTTTAATCATATAATTCAGCCACATGTTAAAGAAGATCATCTTGCTCATAATTGGTTCTTGTTTATACGGAATATTCCTGTATTTGGATTTCTCTTGTGCACAAGTCCACCAATTGAGTCTGCAAGTGGTCCATATTGGTTCATGGAGCCATTGTCTTTGTAAGATTCATGAATTATGCATTTTATTTGAGGTGTGCTTGTTAAAATCCAGTGAGATATGCCTTCCATTTTGATCACACAATGCCAGGGAAAAGTAAACCAAATAATCAAACTTTATAATTTGAATTTTGAATATTTATATTTATTTTAATAAAAATATTAATTTTTAATTTTAATATTATTAATTTGTTATTTATGTAATTTTATTTTTATTTCATTTTATTTATTTGTTTGTTTATTTATTTATTTATTAATCTTTATTTTATTTTATTTCTATTTATTTATTTATTTTATTCTTGTTTTTGTAATTAAGAATTTAATTTTTATTTAATTTAATTTTATTTATTTATTTTTATCTATTTTATTTTTTATTTTAATTATATCTTTATTTTATTTTATTTCTATTTATTTATTTATTTAATTGATTTTTATTTTTATTTTTCTTATTTTTTTATTGGTTTTGAAATCTTTTCTTATCATAGCATGTAATTATTAAAAATAAAATAAATATATAAATTCAAACTTTAAATATTGTTTAATTACTTTTAACATTTAATTTATTTGATAATAATAAAAACAATTGAATATCCTTTAAATAATGCACAGAGACTATCTCTCTCTTTTATAAAGTGCTTGAATATTAATAGAAATCCTCCCCTTGTAAACTGTATTAAAAGGCAATATCCTCTCATTATATTTTGATGTTCAAACTTCTTAGACCATAACCCCAAGCAATAACAAGTATACGCCCTCCCGAAAGGCTACATTCCATTGCTATGTTACCAGAGACGGCATGATAGTGAATTCGGTTGATTTCAGTACCTGGAGGCCATTTATTCTTCTTCCTCTGTTCTCCTAGGAGGAGTTGGAGAAGAATTAACTCAACATCTACCTGTTTTGCCCCCCTTACATCATTGGAAAGCTTCCTTTCGGCATTCCTTTGCACCTCCCGGTGCATTATATATTCTTAAGTTATTATTTTCTCAATTATATTTTGTGACATAATTTTGTTTTGTTGTAATTTTGCATATATATTTTTACTATACAAATAATTTAATATGTTAAGTTTTATTTTTGGATTCAAGTTATCCTCTTAAATTGATATCAAAGTAAAATGTTGTAATTTTCCTACTTGGTTGTTGCCTCGGGAGTGGAATCATAACTATATGTTTTAGTCAGAGCTTTATATATATATATATATATATATATATTACTTTTGAACAATATAAAATTTGAGTTTCACTATATAATTCAAATTTATAAATAATTGAACCTTCAAACTCATGACCACACCATAGTTAGTCATAATTTTCCCTTGCAACAATTTAGTGCAATGTTGATAGCTACACCTTGGTGGTTAAACACCCCACCACCCTACTTCCTTTGATATTGGTGGTGGTCGAAAGTTGAAACAATACACTTGGGGGTATATTTGCAGAGGAGAAGGGGTCTATCACACATGGAATAATGCAACAATGACTTATGCATAACCCAACATTAACTATAGTGTAAGAGAGAAGGGGATGTGATGCTTGACACATAGCATGGGAAAAAGAATGAGCACAAGGGCTTATGAGGGTTGCAAATTCTAGAGTGAGTGGGGTGATGGATGTGTGAGGATCCCTCATGGCATACCCTCTGTACTCTCTCTTTTTGCAATTTTTTTTTCTTTTTAATTTTAATCTTTTATTTTCCCATATCATGTACAATGTAATAAATACTTTTGATTTTTCCATGAATGGTAACTAGAGAATCTCGAGGTTGAATCTAGTTGAGACATAATCAAATTGAGACATGGAGCACATCTTTTGAAAGGTCTTCGTGATCCCTTCTCAATTACATAACTAATAATATAATCTAATGCACACTAGCCTTTATTTTTTTCCCACAAAGATTTTGATGCTAAATATTGATTTACTAGTGGGTCTTACAATGGATTTAATCATACAAAGGTTGCCACTTGAGCCATATAGTGATCGATTGAAACAAATGAAGTATCATAAGAAAATCCTCATGAGTAATTTGATAATTTCAACTCACATATATGAATTGAGGCTATTAACTAGTGATTTATCTACCCTAAAAATCTATCGTGAAAGATTCCTAGTCCACCCCCATGAAACCAATTCAAAGACTTGTGACATCTCTAAGTGGGACATGGAATACTAGATTTGGGTAAATAAGGTGTTGTTAAAATGGTCTTGAGGTAGGTACATCTTTGAAACTTTAATTGGTTGTTCCAGTGCCTATTAACAACACTTCTTGAACAACAAACCTTGGTCACTAAACTATTGCCCTAAAACTAGATGCAAACCTTCAAAAGCTCATTATCAACAACCAAAGGTTGAAGCTAGACATCCAATGGAATCTCTCAGGTAGCCCTACATAATCAGTAGACCTAGTTTTCTCTCTAGGTCAGATATAGAATATAATCTTATCAAAAAGTCATACATGTGGAATTTTTCCTCTTAGGAGATGTACAACTTGCACCCTTCATAGAATAGGTATAAAAATCAGAATTGGAAAATGATGGCTCATTGGGAAGCTCATTTCAAGAAATACATGGAAAAATCACTAAATGCTATGTAAAGTGTATGTAATTCATTTTATATTTTATGGAAACACCAACTTACATGGAACCTGCCTTCTTAATAGTACAAATGGTTGACATTGAAATATGAATTGGTCAACATTGACACGTACATTGTCAATATGGGAGGGTTTTAAAATTAAAAAACAAGCCAAGTATTTTCTCACCAAATGCCAAAAAATTGTGAGCCAAAAATAGGCCAACCAAGGAGACATTGAATTCAATTGCATGTCAACAATATATTATTAGGCATTGTGGCATTAATGACTACAATTAACATTTCTTTAGGGTGATAATAAGCAATGGAACAATATAAATCTAAAATCATTTACCCTTACTAACCCATTGTCAATGAGAAACTGCCTGAAGAGTCTGAAATTAAACATTGAAATCATCTTTAACTAATACCAAGTCCAACTAATAGTGTTGAATGGTACCCTTCTAATGCTTTATAAGTCACTAAGAATGTAAAATAAGTACTTTATCTAACCCCTCAATACTCTTTAATGATGAAAAAACCATAACGACAATGGTCTTACCACTTCATTTCGCTTGAACGAAAATTTGAAAGGTTACATGAAGAAACCCTCCTAGTATCTAAGGAACATATACTGTAAGAAGAGTCTTGTTTAGACCAATGCATATTTTTGGGTCAACACTAGGCATCTCATCTATCCTTTAGTCAATCATGAAACTCTCTTCTCTCAACCATACACAACATGTCTTAGAAATTTCCTTCTTTGATCATGTTGTGGTAAAATCACAACCCCCCATTTTCAACTTATTATCTTTTTAATAAAATGGTGACCCTCTATAGGAATTTTGGTCATGTTGCCCTTTATTTATTTTTATTTGTTTTATTGTGCAACAATTTTGTGAGATTTTTATTTACTTCAAATTCTCATAATGATTACATCATTGTGTTCAAATCTTCACTAGCTTTCCATCACTTCTCGTTTCATCTCATTTGGACTCATGGTTTACAAATGGTGCTCATCTGAAATCCAATGATTTTCACTGCATCGGCTAAAAAATGTACAAAATGTATATTATTTTATTTTTTGTAAACTAATTAGTTTTATTGCGTTGAGAGGCATAATCTACAACCCAGTATGACCCCGATGTCAGGTATGTCATGTTCTCGTACAATAAAAATTAAAAAAAATTGGTTAATGTCGGCTTAAATCTTAAATTAAATTTTTTTTTTTAGGTGTCGGCTTAAAAAATAAATTTTAAATTTTAATAGTCCTAAAAAAAAAAAAAAACAACAACAACAACAACAATAGCAACAACAACAATGGAGTTCTGCAACACTACATGCAAAAGAAAAATTAAGTATCGGCTTAAACATTAAATTTTAATAGTCATATAAATAAACAAAAGTAAATAAATTAAAACCACAACTAAGTTCTGCAATTATTTGATTGAATTCGCATTTGTTCTTATTGAGTCAATGGATTCACGCGCTCTATAATTCCAGGTAAATATCCAGATCAATTATATTTTCCTTCTCCCCGTTTTTTTCAATGTATATGTTGAATTATATTTTAGCTCTGCCTATTTTTTACCCTGTATGTGGATGTTGAGATCTATAATTAGCAACTCTACTGGATTGATAATGAGTTTTGACAATTCTGTCAGCCATAAATTGGTATTCCGTTTCTAATTGATCTCTACAACTCAGTATGGGGATATATCTCAAGTAAAAAAGTAAACATTTAAAAGTAAATGTAATGTTTAAAATTTAACAATTTTGATCTAATGTCAGTCCTATTTAAAAATAAACTTAATTATTATGTATAAACATAATATAAATTGGAGGGCAAACAGAGAGAGAGAGAGAGAGAGAGAGAGAGAGAGTGAGTGATGGGGGAAGAGAGAGGGAAGTAGGAGAGGAAGGGAGAGAGAGGGAGGGAGAGAGGAGGAGAGAGGGAGGGATAGAGAGATGGAGTTGGAGGGTGAGAGAGGGAGGGAAGAAGAAATACATAGAGAGTGAGAAGTGGAGAGAGGGAGGGAGTGACAAGGGAGAAATAGAGAGAGTGTGTGTATGTTTGGGGGTGAGATAAAGAGAAAAAGAAGAGATGGAGGGAATGGGGGGAGAAGTAGAGAGGGAGGGATATAGTGACAAAGTTGGATGGTTAAGAGAGGGAGAGAGAGGTATAGAGAGACATATAGACGTGGGAGAGAAAGGGAGAAAGGGGAAGGAAGAGAGAGAGGATGGGAGAGAGTGGAGAGAGGGAGGGAAAGAGAGATGGAGTTGGAGGGGGGAGAGAGGGAAGATGCATTTATTTCATTGTGGATGGTGATTTCTAATACTATTTGATTTCTTGCACTATATTCATTGATTTTAGTGTAGATGTTAAGAGAGAGAGAGAGAGAGAGAGAGAGAGAGGAAGAAAGAGGATTGGAGAGAGAGAGAGAGAGAAGAAGGTAGGAGAGAAAGGGAGAGAGAGGAAGGACAAGCGAGAGGAAGAGAGTGATGTGGGAAGAGAGAAAATTGGAGGGAAAAGATAGAGAGAGAGAGAGAGAGGAAGGATGAGAGAGAGGAGGAGGGGGGGGGATGAGAGAGAGGAGGAGGGGGGGGGGAGAGAGAGATGGAGTTGGAGGAGGAGAGAGGGAGGGAAGATGAAATAAAGAGAGAGTGATAAGTGGAGAGAGAGATTAAGTGACAAGGGAGAGATGGAGAGAGAGTGTGTATGTTTTGGGATGAGATAAAGAGACAAAGAATGAGATATGAAGAGAAGGGATGAGAGAAGCAGAGAGGTAGGGATATAGTAACAGAGTTGGAGTGAAGAGAGAGAGAGAGAGATAGAGATGTAGGAGAGAAATGGAGAGATAGGAAGGAAGAGGGAGGATGTGAGAGAGTGGATAGAGGGAAGGAAACAAAGATGTAGTTCCAGGGGGGAGAGACGGAAGAAGATTTCTTGCACTAGATGAATTGATTTGAGTGTAGATGGAGATTTCTAATCCATTTTGATTGCTTACACTAGATGCATTGATTTTAGTGTATATGTTTATTTCTAATTATATTTAATTTCTTGCACTATATGCACTGATTTCAATGTAGACGATTGCTAATCCTATATGATTTCTCGCACTAAATGGATTGATTTCAGTATAGATAGTGATTTTTTATCCTATTTGATTGCTTGCACTAGATGCATTAATTTCAGTGTAGATGTTTATTTCTAATTATATTTGACTACTTCCGCTAGATGCATTGATTTCAATGTAATCGTTTTTTATTGCTTGCACTAAATGCATCGATTTCAGTGTAGATGGTGATTTATAATCCTATTTGATTGCTTGCACTAGATGCTTTGATTTCAATGATGTTGGTTTCTAATATTTTTTGCTTACTTGCACTAGATACATTGATTTCAGTGTAGATGTTGATTTCTAATCCTAGTTGATTACCTGCATTAGATGCATTCATTTCAACGTAGATGTTGTTTTCTAATCCTATTTGATTGTTTGCATTAGATGCATTGATTTCAGTGTAGACGTTGATTTCTGATTTGATGTAATTGGATGTACATTGATGGTAAATTAATTTTAAAGTGATTGGATTAACATTGTGCATTAATTTCACTGTAAGCAGGCAAAATTATTGACAATGTACATTTATTTTTGTGTTTTAGTAATTCAACCTATTAATATCGAAGAGCAGGAGAGACAATGTATGATGTTTAGTACAATAGTTCTAGCTAAATATTTAAATGGTTTATGATTTCAACTGTTCTTTCATATAATCGATATGAAAAGATGACAAAACTAACAAAGGTGACAATAAGAATAGTAGAAGAAAATAATTTGAGATTGATTACAATGAAGACTATTTGTAATTGAGTGCATTCTTATTATTCACATTTTCTATCATTCAACAGTATTACATTGTCACTTTGCATTCAAAATTTGTATTTCATCATTTTTCGTCATTAAAGTTATTAACAATATTTATCTCAACAAACTGAGGTAACTAAGCAAATTTTAAAATTTAAATGACCAGTTAAATATTAGACATATTTAGCATATATAAAGTTATTATATTTATATTAGATGTATTTACATATTATTCATAAAATTAATCATATGTTCGATATATTTTCCTTGGCTTCACACGACTAAAACCAGCCTAGATCCATCTAACTCCAGATCTATCATGCGCCGAGAGGGATCAAATCTCTCAAGTTGCAAACCTTTCCTCAAGTTTTGCACTCAAAAAATAGGTTTGCACCTCTAGAGATTTGATCCCTCTCAGTGGATGATAGATCCGGAGTTAGATGGATCTAGGCTGGTTTTAATTGTAAATATTGATTTTTATTAATTTTTAATTAATTTTTTAACCATTCTACAGAACCACCACAGTCGAAAACACACACACACACACATATAATTTTGAATCCCAATCTTTGAAGATTTTTCTATTTCCAATTTTAAAAAGACTTACAAGATTCGAGATCTCTCGAGATTACTTATTAATAATGGTTGTAGTTTTTCATGTTGTCGAGACTTATTATATAGTGTATGGCCCTCCTCTCCTCCTCTCACCTCACCACACCACACTCCCCTCATCCCATCTCGGGCTCATCCATTCTCGTAACTCAATTTTAATTCATCCCCAAGACGCTTATCCCTTTGATACCTGAGACTCCTTCTACCTCCCTTTGCCCTTACTCCCTCTTATGTATTTTTGAACCCCTCATAAGTCCTCCTTATGTCTCCCACTTCAATTTTTACCATGGCTCATATCATAAGCCAAAAAAGCCATTGTGATATAATTTTAATATTATATTTTTAAAATAATGTTTTTAAATAATATTTTATTTAATTAATTTAAAGTTTTTAAATGTATTTTAAATCAATTAAATTAAATTGTAATTTAAATTTATTTAATTTTATTAACTTAAGTTGTATATAACGAGTTAATTTATTAATTTTAATTATATAGTTAATTAAGAATTATTAATTTAGTTTATATTAGGATTTTTAATTAAAAATGTTTAATTTTGGCCTAGGCATGCATTTTTTCAGAATCCTTGTAGTTTTTAACACTTCAAATTTGGAAAGGCATATCTCAAGATTTACTTGGCCAAATGAAGCTCACAATAGCCCGTTGGATATCTAATACTAAGGAGAATAATATGGGAATGATAAGTTTAGTATATTTAATCATTTAATGACACAAAAATTTAGTAGGAGACAAAGTGACGAATTTGCAACAACAATTAGTTTTTCCTAAATTGATTTGGGAAAATTTCATTGGCTTAGGAAAACTGCTATCACTTATTCATTCCCCAAAAATACTCAAAGACTAATTAGATCCATTTGAAACAATCGTAACATAGAAATTTCTTTGGATTTCATTTATTTTAATTTAGGAATTTCATGAGAGTTTAATTTTCTGATTTCTAATATGCAATTTTTCTTTTTGGTTTTGATTGGCTTGTTACATGAGATCTGTTGGAGAATTTCAGATTTGAGGAATTCTTGACCAATGGAAAGAGGCCAAAAAAGAGAAAAATGTAGCTGGAAAACTACTCTCAACAATTCTCCATCGTTGGAGATTCTTGTAATCATTAAATATCAGTCTTGAGAATGAGGAAGGGGTTCCTCTTCTCTGAAACTAAGGAATTTTGAAGCACTATTGTAAGAGGTTATTAGTTATAGGGTGAGGGTATTACATTAGATCTGAGGTGTGTAGGGGAAATTATGTGATTTTTATTGTTGTGCATTTGAACTTTTGTAGTGTAATGTGAGTTGAATTATGGAGAGACAGAGCATTTTGAGTTTTGAAAGAGAAAATTGTTTTGCACTACTGTAAGAAATTTCTCCAATGAGCTGAAGCTGTTCATGGACTGCAAAATTTGTAATGAAGTTATGATATCAGTTTAATTCATTTTCATTCCAATGCACTCATGTTTGGATTGTAAGTTAATTTACTATTGCCAAAATTTCTCTAATTGATTTTAATTCTTGTTCTCGTATCAATTGTTTTATGTTATTGAAGTTCCATAAGATAAATATCTGAGGAGCATAACATAATAATTAATGCACATTTATTGAAATAGGAATGGATTGGGTAGTAAATATTTATTGTTTAAATACATTCTTCTTTTGTTTTCTCTTTCATTAATTAAATGAACTTCTTCTTCTAATTGATGATGAATTGAATAATACAAACAATCCTCTTCCTCTGGTTAGTTAGTTCATCTGCTCTCAAATTGAGATAAGACTATCATTTTCCAATTCTAGATAGGATTAGATTTTTTCTTGCATATTAGAGTTGATCTAAATTTATATTTAATTTTTCATTCTAGAAGTCCCCTCATGCAGGGGCATACCTTATTTGTGTCTTGACTAAGCCATAGAGTCGACTTAATTATATGTTTGAATGCGCGTGCACAATAAGAGGGCACATCTGATTTCTCTCTTTCTATTGGTAAGTAATAGACAAACCATAAGCCAAGAGAGAGAGAGAGAGAGAGGGTAACTGGACCCAATTGAACCTTTTATAATGATCAGGACTTATACAATAACGCAATAGAATACATATATAACAATAAAAATAGAGAAGCAACAAAAATAAAACTTCATTTCATTAATATCAAGGAACTGAAATATGCTTACACATAGAATGGAAATAAACTAGCTTGGGTGATGGTAGCTTACCTATGAGAAGAGATGTGGTGGATACATGCCTCTGAACTGTGTTACAATGAGGCTCAAAGACCTATTTATTATTTAGAAACAATGGAAAAACATAAAAATACAAAAACATAACCCTAGGAGATGAATCAACAAAATTGTGGGCATTGTTGGGGTAAATTGGTACATCAACTTCCCAGGTTCTTAACTTTGTCATACAGTCTTTGTTTGACGCGCACTATACCTAGTTAGAAATATCTATTTAAGGACTAAAATTATTGACCGAAAAAACAATTTCAAACCCATTTTTTCATGTTTTTGAAAAAAAATTGTTGTTTAGGGCCTCAAAACTGCTCTAGAAGTTCACGACCCGAAAAACTGCCAAAAAGAGTAAACTATGCTACAATTAGGGAAACTGAAAAACTGAAAGAAACAATGGTGGGGGTCCAAGTGGAATAGGCAAGTAGCCACTAATGTCCACATAGATCACCAAACACTACATCAAATAGATAAGAGCTTAGTTGAGGTTCTCACCCGGTGTTTCTCTCACATGTTGATGAGGTCATTTTTTACCACCAACATTTTTGGCGCTAGAAGGAAAGCTTGAATTAAATTGTTTCCTTGAAGATTTTATTCTTTAATATTTTATCTTATTTCTATAACTCCACTTAAAAGATCACCTTGGAGTTTCTTTACTGGGCTTCCACAAGATTCCACTCAGATAAATGTAGTTGAGACTTTGTCTAAGATTAAATTTGATTGTAAGACTTATTCTTTTCAACATCCCCTTCAGTTTATTTTAAATTGTAATAATTTCAATATTGACAAAGATGTTATTTGCAGGATCTTCAATCTTACGCTGATAGGTCAAGCTAAATGCTAGTGTCGATCCTTTCCAGTTGCCGTTGTACATAGTTGGGATGAAATTTCGAAGATTTTCCTTCACTCTTTTCAGGAATATGACTACTAAAAGGTTGGTGATCAGTTGGAAGAATTGTGTAGTATGGAAGGTGAGACCTTGGACAATTTTCTAACTAGATTCAAATTAATTTGTATGCAATTTTAGTCAAAATATTTTCCTCCACAATTTCAACTAATAGGATGGTTCAGAAAATTAATATCTCTTCCTTATATTTCTAATTTTTTATCAAGAAAAAAAAGGCATATGTACCACTATTGAAAAGTCAACTGTTTAGAATGAAAACGTTGATCCTCCACAAATTAAAATTGAAAATACTGCCAATAATAAATCTCAACCAAAGGTTGTTGCTGCTCAAATAAATGATGTTAATTTCATATTTTTCCTTAATTAAAATAATGCTAATTTATCTGATGAAATAGAAAATCAACAAGCTATAGAATACACTAGCAACAAGCGACAACAATTATTTCAACATCAATTAAATCAGAAACAAGCAAGTCAGACAGAGAATGTTAGCAATATACAAAATGTTGCAATTAATTCATAATTTTCTTTCGTTGATGATTATTAATCTCAAAATTCAGAGCATCCTAATAGAAATTTGCATATCAATCAAACATATGGTAAATATGTTTTTTGTGAAAACATTGATCAACAATCCCAATTTTGGGTTGGTACAAATGTGGAAGAATCTATTGTGAAAAGTGAGCAAACTTTTGTAAATAGAGAAACTTACAGGTATATATCTTCAACCTCTTATTTTTGTCTCTATCTTGATATTTTTAGCAACAATGAATTAATTTTTCATCAATCAATAATCCCTATGAACACATATTTAATACTAGAAAACAAAGGACTTGTCATTAATTTAATTAATAATGAATTATTGTCTACTTATGTTATTGGTAGAGAAAATTAAATGAACAATATTTTCAATTATCTTGGAGATTCTATTAGTCTGACATGCAATTTTTTGTCGGGTTCTGATTCACCTTATTCACAAAAAAAAGATACTAATGAAATTATTCATGATGATGAATTGAAAGCTAAAAATACTAAACCTTGTTCTTCAAAAATGGTTTTAACTAACTCCCACTTTCTCAATTCCTTAAGTGAATCTATTTTTTAAGATGAAAAGCAGTTAATTCTCAATCATTCAACCATCATAGTTATTTGAGTAGTCATAAATCCATTCCAATTTATGATTCATACAACTATGAAATAACATTTTTGAATCATAAGCCTGAAATCTTCTCATTCTCGCAAATGAATGATAACAATAATTTTGATTTCATAATTCTGCTAACACTTGTGGGAAGGAATTTTTTTCAAATGAACCTCAACCGTGTTGTACCATTGTTTGTAACACTAACATAAATTTGACTCTGCTTCATTGTCATTTTTCTCGGTATGAAATTATGTTTCTTTCAAATTTCATTTTTGAATTTTTGAACACAATACACTAACACTTTGAACATTACGACTCTAGACTCTCTTAAACTGCATTAATGAGCTTATACGAGAATCAACTCAAGAGCTTTAAGAATGTATATCAACTACTTATTTTGAAAATTTATTTGTTCATGTTTGGCCAATTGATGAATTGTTTTCAAATGAGTTTTTCACAACTTATGGCACTTGAGGGAACATCATTACAGTCCAGTCAGCAAAATAATTTTTTTAGAAATCTTCGGAACATTCTATTTATTTCCCATTTCGACCTTGATAATTTACCTAAAAAATGTTTGAGATCCTCAATTTTCCAGGAGATTCATGACCTTTCTTTTGTAAATAATATTCTCAGTTTTCAACAGGCTTTAATATTTACAAGTTTATCATTCAATTTTGGTGTGTTATAAGCTCTTCCTATGAATCTATTTCAAGCATTGATAGAAATACATACCGATTTTTATGATCCTGTGGAAATATGGTTGGAAGAATCTCAAGGTGAGAATTCTGTAAATAAATTTATTTTGGTGAACTTGTTAGATGTACAAAATAGGCTAAATTTTTCTTCTAATAATCTTGCTACAATTCTGTTTATGTTTCTAATTTTTGATATTTTTATATGTGCAGATATAAAACTTAGAGAATGGTTACATTGAAAGTATGATTTCACCTAATTTCTGTTTGCTCTTTAGATTAGGATTAGGAATATATTACTTTAGATTTAGATTCATTCCCTGTTTGTATTTATTTTTCGTATTTTTAATAAACAAGTAATAGGCTCAAATATCTCTCATGTTATTCATTTAATTTTTGGCAAAAAGTGGCTTAGAGTGCTTTGGATCATACACATGTGTGATGATCTTGATTATCCTTCTTAAAAAAGTTTCATTAAATGATTGAAATTAATTTTCTCAAACAAAATCATGAATGATGAAATTTCAAAGAATCATTACAGCTGAGCATGTCGATTTTCCAAATTCACAAACATTTTTGTATGGTCACTTTTACCACTTTTTCCTCAATTTAATGTGAAGCAGATGCAAATAGCTCATTACTTAGTGATTAATTTATAAATAAGTAGATGATTTTGGAACATATGAAAAATCAAATATAATACATAGGAGAATGTTGAGATCTATAAGGTAAATTACAATTAAACTCTTCTAGGCATGCATCAACATGTTCATCTTCATCTGTTGTTAATTTTCTCTTTTTCATAAGTTTTATGTTTTGCTTCTTTTTCAGGTCTTCATTGGCTTCATTTGGATACGTAATTTTTTCTATTAAATTAAATTATCTTTAATGTAGAGTGAGAAACTATCCTTTTCCATATAAGAATTAGTTCAGGGAATTATTTATTTATATGCTTTGTATTGGTGCTTCTCTTCATATTTCCTTTCTTTACAAACACATGAGATGCATCAATAATTAATTTTCATTTTTCCTTTATGAAGTTGAAATGGAATGTTGGACTTTTTCTTGTTCAGATTAGATTCTTGCATTTCAATGTTAAATTAAAGAAGGCTCATAAGAAAAGGAAAATCACACAAAAATATTGCAACAAGTTGTAAAAGTACTCTAGTCCATGATTCTACCTCTACTTGTTTTGAATCTTTCACCGACTGAGTTGAATTAAACCTTTGCATTGCATTTGTTCATCTTGTAACTACTTTAGTCACATTTCCTTCTTCTGAGATGATTCAGAGCCTCTAACTTGCAAATCTTGAAAACCCGGACCTATGGTTATCGTCTTATTTTTAAAAAATAACTCTTTCGAGATTATTTTCTTTGAGACTCTGGACCTTCAAGCTTATCGGACTCTTGGGTCTGCATTATATCAGAGACATTTTAAAATAATTTCTGAAATTTATCATCCAGGAACCCAATACTTCGAAAACTCAGAAACACATTTTAGCATAAGCATTTTTAAATATGTTTCAAGATTTCTAGCCCGAGATCCACATGGCCTTTTCCTTGACTGTCATGCCCATTATGATTGATTAAGAAAATGGCCCCCACTTCATTGTCTTCGCTCGGATCTCGTGATCTTGGAGTCTTGTAAGTTGATTTAAATTTCAAAATGGTTTCCGATATTTCTGATACGAGATTTATTTCCCTCTCACTCATATTTATTGATCTCAGACTCCTTTTCTCGGATACTAATTTTAAAAAATTACGAGATTTCACTTACAAGATTTCCATTCCCCTCTATACTGAGCTCTTTCAATACCTCATAAGCTTGGGATAACAGATTGATGTAATCATATATGCCTTTGATCAATCATTCATTATTTGAAAATTTTGCATATATGTCAAAACCACATGGAGTCCTCTCTTTGCTTACCTCTAGATATCTTTATGCTTTATTCAATCTTAACTTCCATGTTACCCTGGTTTTCGAGAAATCAGATATGTTTTTAATTATAATTAAGTTCAGCATTCAAGCATTCATTTGTCGAGATGACTAAGTGACTTCAGGGATATTCATTCTTCATGGTGTGTGCACATGGATCTTATCTTTGTGCCTTCATTGGACATATATCCTCACATGTATTGTTGGGCCTCTTTTTACTCTTCATGACAACCTTCTTGCCTAATGAAAAGTTCATCACCTATCACTCACTTATGTTTTCTTCTTTGTCTCACTATTGGATGCTCATTTCGTCATTCCAAGGATCTTTTAGGGTGCATCCTCATTTTCTTTTCAAGGAACTCTTGAGCAAACACTATAGCAATAAACCTAGCTAGTAAGGAAATTTGAAACACTAAAAGGTAATAGATCATACTCAATTTATGTTTGAATTCTCTTGTGGTTTTCTTATTCAAGTACTCTCCATATACACGTAAGTGCCACATAGGTTGGGGCTTGGTTTTTATTTATGAGATTTTATGAAAACCATGGAGCTGATATGAAATATGAAAAAACAATGAGAATAATTCCCAATGAAATTCATAAAGAAGCACATATTCATTCTCACTTTTGATTGATTTTGTTTGCTTTCGATTCCGTGAACATGAAATATTATTTTTCTATCCTTACTGCTCGCTATAGTTTAGATTTAATAAGTGATGAGTTTGGGTCAATGAGTGACTTCAAAGAGTACAATTTCTTCATGCTTTTAATTCCAATTAAAAGAAGAGGTTATCTTTTATTAGATAAAATTGACATCTTTCAGGTAAAATTAAACAAAATTCTTCAAATGGTAAGCCTCATATGCCCATTTTCATCCTTTTCTATTTCTTTGCATTTTTGTTTTAGCTTTGTTTTTAGTTTTTTCTAATTTTAAACTATGTTTTGCAGATCTTCAAGAACTGTTTCACACCCCTACCATCTCAAATTTGGAACTATTCTCTTGTTTTGTTGCTTTCCAATTTTCGGAAAAGAAATTATATTACTCATAAAATCACCTAATTTGGGGAGTCCCTGAACCTTATATTCATTTCACAAGCATTGGTTTTATTAGAAAATTGTTAAGATGTTCTCCTGCAGGATTTGTTTTGAAGCTAAAATTTTCAAAGGGTAGAAACTTCTCGTTTGGCTTAATTTTACCTCATGACTACTATTCACTTTACTATTGAGAGCCTAATTTCTTACAACTCTACCAGATAAAATTTAGTAAAATCTCAACATAAGACAGGTACACATGCTTGCCTTATTTTACTATTTTTGTTGAGACATTTATAGTTAATATTATTGAATTTTTCTTTTTAATTTGGGCTTTTCTTTCCTTATTTGAAATTTTTGGAGTATACTGAATTCTTCTTTTACTTCAGTTTGGATTTATTTTTCCTTTTCTATAGTGGTTATGGTTTCATTTTTTTTCAATATCACCCAAATTTATTTGGAAGGAATTTTCCTCGCCCATTATATGTTGGCATACATGGGAAATATTTACTCTATCTATTTCAATGGGTTTCATTTACCTTTCAGGAATATTTTATGGAATCCTAAAGTCCTGTTGCCTTAAAAAAAAAATCATGGAGAAACATGTATCCTTTCTAAGAGATATAGTTCATATTTTCAAGGAAAGAACTAACCTCGAGTTTAACTTTGGTGGAACCCTCCCATCCCTCCACTTTATAAAAGCCTCTAAATGGATAGTCACGTGGAAGGATATTGAGTCAACATAATGGAAGTATTATATCCATTTTCTTAAGTCTCTTTTACCATCCCACCTCTTTCACTCAGGTACATCATAAATTTAGGTCGCAAATGTGCTTATCAAAAGGGCTATAAAAAGGGGAAGCATGGGAAATACAAGTAAACCTGTCGGGGCTATGGACACTTGCTAATAGTGGAGCCATGCTTGTATGGCATAAAATAAAACTTCATCGGGTTACTTACCAGGATCGATTGCTACGGAGAAATGTCAGAGACCATTCATATCAATGGATATATGCTTTATCAAAAAATTCCCTACTTGTACCTTCTTCTATCACTCATATGAGGTAATATTAAATATGAAATATTCCCCACAATTCAGATTTAGACTTTAGACTTAGTCTGTTTTGAGTACTTATATTTTTAAACTTATATTGCTTAAATCACTAATATGGGACCCATGCGAAATGTTTTACAGTTTAACGACTTAATAGAATTCCTCACTTTAACCTATGGGTAAAGTCAAACTCATTATATTTTAACCTGAGATAACTAGTTCTTCCCCGTGTGTCGCCGTTGTTGTGCTAAAATCATACCCTCTCCACCCCCATCGTTAAATTATTATATTTATAATAATTATGGGGATTCTCTATATGAATTCTGGTCATATCACCCTTTAATTTTTTATTTGGTTAATTGCACAATAACTTTGCGAGGATTTTGTTTTCTTTGGATTCCCATTCTTACTGCATCATTGCATTCATTTTTTCACTAGCTTTCCATCAATTATCATTTCATCTCATTTGGAATCATGATTTACAAACAATGCTCATCTGAAGTTCGGTGATTTTCACCACTAGGGCTACAAAATGTACACAATGTATATTATTTTATATTTTGTAAATTAATTAATTTTAATTGTAAATATTGATTTTAATTAATTATTTAACCATTCTACAGAACCACCACAGCTGAAAACTAATATATATATATATATATATATATATATATATATATTCAAAATCTTGGATCCCAATCTTGGAATGTTTTTCTAATTCCAATTTTAAAAAGACTTGCGAGATCTAATATCCCGAGATTACTTATTAATAGTGGTTGTATTTTTTCATGTGGTTAAAACTTATTATATAGTGGATGTGGTTTTTATTAGGAGGGAAGGGACCCACTCCATGTGGCCCTCATCTCCTCCTCTCACCTCACCATACCACGTTCCCCTCATCTGATCTCAGGCTAATCCCTTCTCGTAACTTAACTTTAATTCATCCCCGAGACCCTTATCCCTCCGATACCCGAGGGCACTTATATCTCCCTCTTCCCTTACTCCCTCTTATGTATTTCAGAACCCCTCATAAATCCTCCTTATGTCTCCCACTTCAATTTTTACCATGGATCATATCATTAGCAAAAAAATCCATTGTGATATAATTTTAATATTATATTTTTAAAATAACATTTTTTAATAATATTTTATTTAATTAGTTTAAAGTTTTTAAATGTATTCTAATTTTTAATATAAATTAATTTGTAATTTAAATTGATTTAGTTTTATTGAGTTAAGTTGTATATAATGAATTAATTTATTAATTTTAATTAATTAATTTTAATTATATAGTTAATTAAGAGTTATTAATTTAGTTTAGATTTGGATTTTTTATTAAAATTTCCAATTTTGGCCCAGACATGCATTTTTTCAGAATTATGGTGGTTTTAACACTTCAATGTTGTTAAGCCATATCTCAAGATTTACTTGGCCAAATGAAGCTCACAATAGCTCGTTGGAAATCTAAGACTGAGGAGAATAATCTGGGAATGATAAGTTTAACAGATTCAATCATTTAATGACCCAAATATTCAACATAATACAAAGTGAAAAATTTTCAACGTCAATTGTTTTTTCGTAAATTGATTTGGGAAAATTTCACTCGCTTAGGAAAATTGATATCACTAATTCATTCCCCATAAATACCCAAGCATAATCAGATACATTTGAAGCAACCATAATACATAAATTTCTTTTTATTTAATTTAATTTAATTTAGCAATTTCATGAGAGTTTATTTTTTTGATTTCTAATATGTAATGTAATGTAATTTTTTGGTTTTGATTGGTTTTTAGCAAAAGATCTGTTGGATAAGTTCAGATATGATGCATTTTGGAGCAATGGAAAGAGACTATAAAAGAGAAAAATGAGGAATTTACAGCCTTAATTCAGGATTTGGAAAAATACTCTCAACAATTCTCCAATGTTGGAGATTCTTGTAATCATTAAATATCAGTCTTGAGAATGAAGAAGGGGTTCCTCTTCTGTGCAACTAAGGAATTCTGAAGCACTATTGTAAGGGGCATTAGCTATAGAGTGAGTGGATACTTCATATCTGAGGTTGTAATCAACTGGCAGTGATTTTTCACAGGAATTTTCACTTTCAGAAAGTGTATCAGACAAATTATATGCACTAAGCATGCATATGTCCAAGATCCACCCGATCTCACACTATTTAACTTTATGCAAGATACTGAATCCATTCCACTTGTTAATCTTTTGCGGAAAAATTAATTGCACACACATGTGAAGCATAAACAAAAATATTCAATCACACATAACACAGTTTTTAACCGGGAAAGCCTGAAGCTAAAAACCCCAAATATATATTATGTAACATGGAGATCATATGACAATCTCGTACAAACATACAAATCTTATCACAAGCTCTCAGTACAATATAATCGTCATACACTAATCAGGCCCAATCTTGCAAATCCATGCACTAATATTTGCAACCTGCTAGCCTGCCTCCACTGCAAAATCTCTGCTGAAGAATAGCTCTGAATGAATTTGAATTACTCCATCCTTGACTGCGCAATCCTCATTGGCATCTCCACTGTGTGTTTGATGCAATCAATGCTTCACTATAGTCACAAGAAAGCCAGCCTATCTTGCCCTTTCACCTATCTCCACGTCTCCAACTAAAACCGCCGTGCACTGTAGTTAACTATTGTATTGTTCAATTTATTAATGAGTTATTATTTGTGAATTAATTAACTAATTAATTCACTCCACTCTCACTAGTGTATCAATCAGTTAGACTAGATACAACTAGCTCAACTGAGTCTAACTGAGTTAAACTGAATACAACTCCATAACTACTTCTTCCAACTGTGTCATAACTCTGCCAATTGAGTTCTAACTGAGTCCTCCATGAATTAGCTCCAGTAAACCCTCAGGAATAGCGTAATTCCTTCTGTCAGCTGTTGTGCCACATCTGTGCACTGAACTGAAGTTCTCCAAGAGAATAAGTTGATGTTTAGAGTCTGATTATTATTAAGAGCTAATAATAATTGACATGCATCTATTTTTAGATTGACGATCTATAAATAGAATTCGCCCAATATTCTAAAAATATAATTTCATCTATTTTTCCAACTTGATCAACCATCCACAAATAGCATCCTGCAACTTCTGAAATATGATCATCATGTCTAAAAATAGACATAGTCTAAAAATAGACTTGCACCAAAAATAGCCTGCGGGCCCACTTAATGAAGGAGAATCTTTTCACTAAGCTCATCATATTGTTGAATCTCAACACTCTCTCTCAACAAGATAGGGATTATCCTTCACCCTGATCCTACCTCTATGGTATTCGAATTTTCTCCTGGTGAGCACCTTCATCAGAATATTTGCATCCTGATCCTCCGTAGGAATGTACTGAAGCAACATGATCTTCCACTACACACAATCTCTGATATGATGATACCGGATATCAATATGTTTAGATCTATCATGAAACACAGGATTAACCAAGATTTTAATGCAACTCTGATTATCACAATGTGTCACTGTAGGATCTAAATGAGAACCGAACAAATTGACTAGGATCTTCCTCATCCAGATAGCCTCACATGCAGCTTGACTTGCTGCCATGTATTTTTCTTCTGCTGAACTGAGTGCCACAGATCTTTGTTTCCTACTATACCAAGAAACTATTGTAGATTCGGTACGGAAAACCCCTCCTGATGTGCTCTTTCTGTCCATTGGGCTGCCTGCCCAATCTGCATCCCTGAAGCCATGCAACTTCACCTCATCTGTCTGTCTGTACCATAAGCCATACTCAGATGTGCCCCTGAGATATTCCCAGACATGCTTGCCTACCTTCCAAAAGAGCTTGGTAGGCTTAACCATCGCTTGTGAAAGCCGGTTCACCGCATAGCATATGTCCAGTCTTGTATTGACTAAATACATGAGCGAACCCACCAACTGTCGATAAACAGTGGCATCCACTACCTCTGCCGATGTAGCATCCTCTTTCTTCCAATTTCCTGGAAGAGGAGTGTCGATAGGCTTGCAGCCTTGCATGTGAAACTTCTCCAATATCTCCTGGGCATACTTGCCTTGAGACACAAACAGTTCACCTTCCCGCTGCCATATTTCCAATCCAAGGAAATAATGAAGGAGGCCCAAATCCTTCATCTCAAACTCCTTTGCAAGATCCGCCTTGCATGAGTGTATCAACTGCTCATCACCCGTTAGTATTAAATCATCAACATAAAGAACAATGATTAAAATCTTACCCTCCACCACAATTTGGTATAGGTTTTCATCCGCCTCACTCTTCGTAGCTGCTCAGCTGAAATAGCCGCGATCCGAGTGTACTCCGCTACGTGTGCTTGTTTAAGCCCACACAACGCTCTTGAGCCTGCACATACGAGAGTCACGAAGATCTCAAATCCTTTTAGGCTCATCAATGGCCACTCTATTCCTCAATGATCCCATTAGGGAATGCAGTCTTCACATCCATCTGATGAATATGCCAACCCATCTGCGCTGAGAGAGAAAGGATGGTCCTTATGGAATAATATCGTGCGATAGGTGCAAAGGTTTCTTCATAATCAATCCCCTCGATTTCTGAGAAGCCCCAGGCAACAAATCTTGCCTTATACTTCTCGACGCTCCCATCAGCAGCTTGCTTTACCTTGTAAATCCATCTTAAACCTACCACTGATTTACCAACTGGCCTTGGAACAATCTCCCAAGCATTGTTTCTGACAATGGAGTCATGCTCCTCCACCATGGCATCTACCCATGTGGGCTCCTGCGCTGCTTCTTCAAAAGAAGATAGCTCTGTCACAATCCACTTGCTCATAAGAGCCATGTATCAAGTATATCGGTTAGGTGACTGTCTCTGTTTGTGCTGTGATGTAGGAACTCCTACATTCTATGCCGCATCCACCTTCAGTCTCTCAGCTTCTGTGGTACGCTTCCTGCCTTGTCTGATGTTTGGTTCTGCATGAGTGGACTCTTCCACTCCATGAATCGCCTCCTGTGGCTGATCCACATCCAGAGGCTCATCTTTGGGAACAAGAAGTTCCTCTTCCGCATGCAAGTGTAGCTCCCTCTCAAGCGACAACTTCATGGCTTTCACCTCATTGACTCTATATCTGCCGCATAATCATCCGATTGTTTAGAAATACAATAGTTGTAGTGTTTCGTACCCCACAACATCCAATTTTCGCGTGAGTACTCAAATGTTTTCTTTCCTGCAACTCATCACATGAATGTAAACAGGTGATGCAAAAATCTTCAAATGAGAAATATCATGCTTCTTACCAGTAAAATCTTCTTCAGTTGTACTCATGCAAAGTACTCTATGAGGACAACGGTTTTGCACGTAAACCACAATGTTGCATGCTTCCGCCCACAAGTGCATCGGTAGGCCCTGGTCATGCAGCATCGCTCGTGTAGCACCCATGATCGTTCTATTCTTTCTCTCCGTGACCCCATTCTGTTGTGGGTTATGAGGCGCTATGATTTCTCTTCGAATTCCTTCTTTTCTACAAAAGTCTTTGAATTCACCCGAGATGTATTCACCACCATTATCGCTCTGTAGAGCTTTCACTTGCTTCACTGACTCATTCTCCACCAATGCCTTGTACTCACGAACTTTGAGAAAATTTCACTCTTCTTCTGCATGAAGAAGATCCAACATCTACAAGAATATTCATCAACAAATATAACATAATGCCTGTTTTTTGTTGTTGAAGCAACCGAGAAAGGTCCACACACATCTGTGTGAATTCTCTCCAGGATCACCGAAGCACGGTTCTCCTTCTCATGAAAGGTGGTCTTCAAAAAATTACCCATATTACATCCCTTGCACTAATCTGACTACACAAGAGTACCCTTGGGAAGTCCAGTAGAAATCTATTGCAAAATATTCAAAGTGCCATGGTGAAGATGGTCCAATCTCTTGTGCAATAATTCGCTCATCCCGCTTTACCACTTCTTCTGCTGTTCACCATTGTACTAAGCCATCTACCTCTAGCTTGTAGAGATTCTTAATCCGAACCCTTATCTTCTTGGTTTTACTCATTGTTTTATGTCAAAGGAAGGCTTTTCCCTCACTGAAAACAACATCATAACCTATTTCTTCTAGCATTGCGACCGAGACCAAGTTCTTCTTCAGACCTGGAACATGCATGACATTATTCAACAAGAATGGATTACCGGACTCCCTCTCAAAGGTAATTTTCCCAATGCCAGTAGCACTGTACCGACCATCATCGCCCATCTCTATATGCATCCGGAGGTCCTTCTCCTCCAAGTCACTAAACAACTCTTTGTCTCCCTTCATATGGAAATATGCACCATTATCAAGATACCACACCGATCCCATGTAGCTTGAAACCAAGCATGCGATCAAGGAAAAATCCAGCTCAAATTGTGAGGCTAAGGCCTCTCCAGCTGCAGATCTAGCAGCATGCTTATTCTTCTTCTTCTGTGGACAGTTAGTGGTGAAATGTCCATATTTGTGACAATGAAAACACTTCACTTTGGACAAATCCTACTTCTTGACTTTAGCACCAGATTTTGAAGAAGATTTCTTCCCCTTCCCTTTCCTTGCTTTGGCAGCCAAAGTGAAATTCTCTTCATCTTCATTCTTCGATGAAGATCCATCCCTGGTACCCCGCCTTATCTCCTCCTGCACAAGATCCGACCAAAGTCGCTCCCATCCTGGCAGTTTCTCCCGTCCATTGACAGAGTCTTCGTAGCTATGCAAACTCTTCGGAAGCCCAAGGAGAGCCAAGCTCACCAAGTATTCTTCATCAACAGTAACCCCCACACTTCCCAGTTCATCCTTGCAGTGGACAAACTTCGTGAGGTATTTTGGAATACTGTCGCCTTTCTCCATTTTTATTTTTCTGAGCTTGTCTTTAAGCGCCAAATTCCTCTGGTCACTTCTGCTTTGGAACAAGTCTGTCAAAGCCTTCCACATTAATAATGGAGTGGCTTTCCCATGAAGGCTGGACACAATATGGTCCTTCACACCTTCCAACAGAATCCTCCTCGTCTTTGCAGTCTTCTTTTGCCATGCATCAAGTAATGCAGCATCGCTAGATCTCGGCTTAGGAACATCGCTATCGATGAACTCCTTCAGCCCATTATCCTCTAGCACCGCCTCCATCCTGTCCTTCCAGGCTATGTAATTCGAGCTCCCATCAAGGGCATACTCCAATCTCAACCTGTTGAAAGACATTTCAATGTATACTCGATTTCTGCACCAAGAATCTTCTATAGCAAATTCGAATTGTCCACCAGCACAAACTCACTTCACAATTGCAATCTTCAATCAACAATGCTTTGATACCATGTAGAAATTATATGCACTAAGCATGCATATGTCCAAGATCCACTTGATCTCACACTATTTAAATTTATGCAAGATATTGAATCTATTCCACTTGTTAATCTTTTGCGGAAAAATTAATTGCACACACATGTGAAGCATAAAAAAAAATATTCAATCGCACATAACACAGTTTTTAATTGGGAAAGCCTGAAGCTGAAAACCCCAACTATATATTATGTAACATGGAGATCATATTAAAATCTCATACAAACATACAAAGCTTATCACAAGCTCTTAGTACAGTACAATCGTCATACACTAATCAGGCCCAATCTTGCAAATCCATGCAACAATCTCTATCACCGCAGCTTGCCTCCAATCGCGCAATCCTTTGTTGAACAATAGCTCTAAATGAATTCAAATTATCCTTGCCTTGACTGCGCAATCCTCATTGGCAACTCCAATGTGTGTGTGATTCAATCAATGCATCACTATAGTCACAACAGATAGTCCATCTTGCCCTTTCACCTCCTTTCACCTATCTCTCCACCTGGTCTCCACTGAAACTGCCATGCACTGTAGTTAACCGATGTATTGTTCAGTTGATTAATGAGTTATTATTTGTGAATTAATTAACTAATTAATTCACTCCACTCTCACTAGTGTATCAATCAGTTAGACTAGATACAACTAGCTCAACTGAGTCTAACTGAGTTAAACTAAATACAAATCCATCAACTACTCTTCCAACTATGTCATAACTCCGCCACTTGAGTTATAACTGAGTCCTCCATGCATTAGCTCTAGTAAACCCTTAGAATAGCATAATTCCATTCATTACTGACAGCCACATGCACTGAACTCAAGTGCTCCAAGAGAATAAGTTGTTGTTTAGAGTCTGATTATTATTAAGAGCTAATAATAATCGACATGCATCTATTTTTAGATTGACGATCTATAAATAGACTTCGCCCAATATTCTAAAAATAGAATTTCATATATTTTTTCAACTTGAACAACCATCCACAAATAGCATCCTGCAACTTTTGAAATATGATCATCATGTTTAAAAATATACTTGCACCAAAAATAGATCATGCCCACTTAGTGAAGGCAATTCTTTTCACTAAGCTCATCATCTTGTTGAATCTCAACATGTTGTGAGTTGAATTATGGAGAGCCAAAGCATTTTGAGTTCTAAAATTGAAGATTTTTTTGCACTACTGTAAGAAATTTATCCAAGGAGATGAAGTTTCTCATGGACTGTAAAATTTGTAATGAATTCCTGGTATGAGTTTAATAAATTGTCATTCGAATGCACTCTTGTTTGGATTGTAAGTTAATTTGTTATTGCCATAATTCTTGTTAAATAGTGTATGGAACTTTGATATCCAACACTATTGTTGTATCAATTGTTTTATGTTATTGAAGTTATGTAAGAGTTATCTATGAGGAGCATAACAAAATTAGAATTAATATGAGTTCATTGACATAATAATGTATCAAGTAGTAACTATAGTATTGTTTAAATACTTTCCCATTTTGTCTTCTCTTTCAGAAATTAAATGAAATCATTCTTTTAATTGATGATGAATTCAATCGTACAAAAAATCCTCTTCCCCTAGTTAGTTAGTTCATCTTCTCTCAAATTGAGAGAAGGATATCCTTTTCCAATTTTAGATAGGATTAGTTTTTTTCTTGCATATTAGAGTAGATCTGCATTTAGATTCAATTATGCATTCTAGAAGTCCCCTTACGCAGGGGAAGACCTTATTTTTGGCTTGTATGAGCCATAAAGTCATCTTAACTATATGATTGCTTGCATGTGAACAACAAGAGGTAACATATGAATTCTTCATTTCTATTGGTAAGTAACAGAAAAACCATAAGCCAAGAGAGAGAGAGAGAGAGAGAGAGAGAGAGAGAGAGAGAGAGAGAGAGAGAATGGACCCAATTGAACCGGTCAAAACCACTACATCAAATGGATAAGAGATTATTTGGGGCGACCCGATGGTATCTCTCACATGTTGATGAGGTCATTTTCGACCATCAACGTATCCTTACGAAATCAACACCAACTTGTGATCCAATTGAAATTGGAATATTAGATAGGCTTATTACCCATTGGGAAAATATTTTTGGGGAATTTTTTGGCTCAAAATAAGACAATGAGAAATGTAAACATAAAAGTGAAAAATTCCCATTTGCACCTATATTATATGCTCACATAACCTTCACAAATCAATATTTTTGTAGATGGTAATAGATATAGACATGAGACGGAATACCATGAGAACATAAAATGGAAATTGAGAGAATGAAAATTATAGGATGAGGAAGGAGAATGAAAATAAGAAACTATTACATATCCCAGAAAACTAATACTCTATCTTACAAGGTACCTCCCCATACTCTTTCTTTATATGAGGAAAAATTTTCTTCAACCACCAAATCATGCATTCATATTTAGTTTTATATGTAAAATATATTGGAGGGCTTTGTTTCTAGAATATGATGGAAAATGTGGGATTTTTTGAGTTGATAAGTTGTAAGGATGACTTTCTCTCCCATGGATCCCCTTACCTTTTCCTCTCTTATGGACTCATAAACCTCTTGTCCTCCCAACAACCATCTTGGACGACTGGATATTATATTCCAACATTTTATTTTTGCATAAAATAATGTGCATTACTATAATCCTTATCACATGGTTAATAAGAAATATAAACATGCCAACCTCTTAAAAAAGAAGAGGTAGGGTTTCTTTATTAGCTCCCCATGTCCAAGCAAGATTGGAAAAAGAATTAACTGCGGGGAGAACATTGTTTCAACCACTTTGGGGTTGTAGGATCTAGCCCTCCTGAATCCGGAGAGGGATCTCTCCAATAAGTGCAAAGATGGATTTGTCTTTGAATTTTTGGGTAATGATATTAGGCTAGTTAAGAAGGTCGAGGGTTTGTTTTGTTTTTGGATGGTTGAGCATGATTATTATTTGAGTGGAAAGTTCTAAATGGGAAGAGTTTCAAAGGTGTGAAGTTGCAAGCGAAGTAGAACATAGCTTGGCCAAAAAAGGAGGCAGGATAATCAACTGTTTTTAGTCATTGGGCTGTGGAGTCGTAATAGGGTTTAATTGAAGCTTGACAAGGGGGCAAGGTGGTCTGTGGAAAGTCATATGTCTAAGGATCTCTTTAAAGTTGATTTTATGGAATGAAATGATACAACAAGAAGGGGAAATAAACAAATGTAGAACAAAGAGCAGCCTAAGATCTGGTAAGTACTTTGAAACTAGCCAGCTTTTGACATACACTTAAGAAAGACATAAAAGTAATCCAAGATCTGGTAAGTACTTTGAAACTAGCCAGCTTTTGATATACTTTCAATAGAAAGACATTTTAAACACAAAGGGAAACTTAAAGGCAACTATTGGAGAAGAAACTAGTGGGTAGGGTTCACCGCAAACCTCTCCTAGCTCTGCTTTACTTGGTAAACTTTCAAGACAAACACATAAGATAACAAAGAATGGTCTAAGATCTGGTAAGTACTTTGAAACTGGCCAGCTTTCAACACACTCTTAGGGAAACTTTCAGACATTATTTGGGGATAAACTAGGACCAGGGCTCACCACATCTTCCTTAGTTCATCTCTACTTAACATGAACTGAAAATAACATTTAAGAATAACAATTTGCTAAGACAGTAGGACGAGGGAACGCCAACATTCCTAACTGCTTGAAACCAAATTAAATCATTCCTAAACAACACAATTTGGAAGAAAAAATTAAGATAAATCTTATCAGTCAGAGAAGGGTACTGATATACAGTAAATCCTAACTCTATGCTTGTTGTTATTTATCAAAGAAGATGGAAAAAGTGAAAACATAAATAAAATAACGATTTACAATAAGAAATAACATCACCGTTGACATAGACCAGGATCCCATAAATCAGCTTGTATTGATGCTTCAAACTAGTTACAACTTTAAGTCCAATGTTTCAGTTCAACAATCATCTTCACTTCTTAGACTAACTTATCTTATCACAAGTAGAGCTTCAAGAGCCCATGAATACTATTTACAAGTAGAAGTTTCAAGCTCAAGTATATTTCAAAGTTCAGCAACCAAAATTTTCTCATCTTCTACAGAAGTATTTATAGAAGGAATGAGGAGGTGTGAGGGGATAAAAGATCTCCCAGGTCAATTAATACAGATTTGAGACTTCTCGGCCTTTGAGGGACTCGATGGAGAAGTTCACATATGTTCTGTCTGTATTAATGTTTTACATTTAAGATTTAAGCTCAGTGGGAGCTTTTGTTGACTTTAAGGCTCTATATTAGTTCTACAATAACTCTGCTGATATTTCTTGCATCAAGTTCCTTTGTCAAAATTAATTATTTGGCTGCGTTGAGGCAAAAATCTTATTTCTGATCAATAACTTTAGCCTCTGTTTGAATGCTTTGAGGCAACAGGTGGAATTGTGATAGCTGAGAGGAATCAATTGGCTTCTGTTGTGGCGTTGGAGGCCTTTCTTGTCTGATGATATTTTGATTTTCCCTTTAATTGTGTTTAAATTAATGGATTAGGCTTGTGATAATCGATCTTAGCCGTAATCCATTAAACCATGAGATTCATCTTCAATCTTCTATTATGTTGTGTTTAATCTTCAACACTGATACTCTTTTGCTTTGATTTAATTATGTTAGTGTCTTGTTGATGTACCCAGGGCCACACGGGGGCTCGTATGGCATTAATGCCCATGAAGCATTGATGAGACGTGGAGGTGAACCCTGCGAATGGCTTCCTTTTATGTACCAAAGGCACGGGGAATCATCATCCTCGGCCTTTGGTTTTCTTTTAATATAATAGAGAAAAACCATAGAAAACGGCATAAAATATATATATATATATTAATAAATCCTGCGTTATTGGGGAAAAACTGCTTCAGAGGGTGTGGGGAAGGAGCAAGGCCGTTGGATGGCAGCATCCAATGGTTGGGATCTGTTAGAGGAGGTCAAAAGGAGAGCAGAGGGAGCTTTTAAGTTGGATCCGTCGATCAGCAGAGATTCAACGGTCAGGATTAATCGGGAAAACATAAAGTGGAAAGGCCGCTTTATAATGAAACGGAAGAAAATGCAAAGAAAAGGTTTAAAACCTTTGTTTCGGAGGAAAAATGGTTAAAAATAGAGTTAAGAGTTCGGGATATACATATAATATGGCTTGGTGCCCGTCTATGGGGCCTTTTATTATATGGAATACGAAATCCAGGAAACATGAATAAGGAGCCAATCGCATTGGAACTTTTGGTGTGGTCTTTCAATCTACCCATTTAGAATTTTGCGATGCGATTGGCGCTTCGGGACCTTTAACTCTTGGTCCCAGGCGCAGGTTATATGGAGTAAAGCGGAGGGAAGGGGTTTATATAAATGGGGCTTAATCGTATCGGAACTTTGATGCGAGGCTTTTCAATCTACCCATTTATATTAAAAAACATTGCATGGGCGCATTTAGACCAAACTTAGGAAAAAGTGGGTTTTTTTATTTACAAAGGAAAATGAGCATCGGGAATGGTTTATACAATGTTTTAGCACCGAATGCGGGTTATGGGTTATATGGAATAATAATGAGTTGGGATATAAACACGAGAACCATTGCATTGGAGGTTTTAATATGGCAAATAGACACGCACATCCTAATTTCTCCGATGCGATAAGTGACAAAAAGGCTTGGCACTTGGTTCCAGCACTAGGGCACATGTGGGGAAGTGGTTTAGGATTTAGCCCAAAGGGGCTTAAACCCTTAGTACAAAAAGTGTATTTTTTATGAAATTTTCAGAGTTTTCTGATGGATTTGGGGGTTTCGGCAGAGTTAAAAAAGGAGTTTTAAACTATGCAAGGTGGATTTTATGAAGGGGGAAATTGAAAAAAGGGAAAATAGAGGAAGTTTATGAGGAAAAGAGGAGGAAAAATGAAGGTTAGTTTTGAGGTGGAGGGAAGGGAAAAATGGCTTTTGCAGCAGTCTTTTCTTTATGGAATCAGCAGAATTTCTGAGTTAAAAAATGGGAACAACAGTGAAGATTGAAACAAGGGCATGATGTCTTCAAGAGTCTTCAAGAGATAACATTTTTTAGCAATAAAACTTGTTTCTTGAAGGCTCAAAAAATGTTTAGCCACCTTTTGATATAACAAATTTTATACGTGGCTAACACTTTCTCACCCAAGATATGTTAAGAAAGATGTTAGTCCACACGAAAGACCAAATGAATCCTAAGAAGAGAAAAGGAGTTTATTTTATCCCATGTGACTGTGGAAATTTATACATTGGTGAGGTTAGATACTCTATCCAAACTAGACCAAAAGAGCATTGCACATACATCTTACATGATTGAAAAAACAAATTTTCACTAAAAAACACTCCAAAATATCAAAACACCATATATTCCGTGAAAACACAAAAGGAATTGCCACCTTAGACCACTATGCGGAGAGATGTATTAGAGAGGCTATAGAAATAGAAAAAAACCATAACAATATTAATAGGGACATTGGCCAGAAACTAACAAAATCATTGGAATCTATTATAAACTAGATCACTACTAATTAATAATCTATTGACCGACATTATAAACAATTAATGGAAAGGTAATTTTTTTTTTTTCTTTGAATATGTTAATGTGATAAATAGTTATTATTAATACATGGAAAAACTATTATTTTTTTTTTTAAAGTTTTTTCACTAAACACTTTGGAACTATCTTGTATCTCCTCTTGATGACAAGTTATGCTACTTAGGCTGAAATATAAATTACAAACAATCTCACATAAGGTTTCAAACCTCTCATAGTGTAGAATTGTGAGAACAACAACCAAATGTTATGATCCTTACACATAAAAAGTGATAAGAAATTGATATCTATAGGCCTCTTCAAAGGGGATACCTCCTTTTACAATGTACAAGACAATATTTGATAATTCTAAGACTATGACTCCTAAGTCTATATATAAATAGGAGACAAGAGGTACAATAATAATAAAATGGGACCATTATGTGTTTTATCCTACACATCAATATAACTATAGAAATATAATCACTAAATATCTAGGTCGTAATAAGGGGTTTTAAGGATAACATGGGGCTTATATAGGGCTTAACATGCCCCTCCACTTCATTTTATCCTCAACACTTGACTAACTACTAGTGATTTTGCAAGAACAAGTCATCTTTTCATGTCTTCTCTTCCACTAGTAGTTTCTTATGTAAGAAAATATACTTCATAATTTCTAGGTTACTCGACTGCTTAATCCTTATTTCAAGGATTATTTCTACTTATAGTATGATTTTCCCTTCTTCATATATCTTTGGTACACTTCTTGGATGCAAATGAATAAAATGGTCATGATCTGGATTCGGTGGAAGACTGATAGGAATTAATACAAATACCTTGGGATGATTGTTGTGAGCTTTATGGATATCCCATGACATAAATGATATTGACATTTGACTTTTTAGTGACCATAATTATCCCATTACACCCTGGTGTTCTTTGTTGAGCGATTGTTCCATTGCACTAGAGCTTATCACTTTAGAGGGTTCCCCTTGGATACCTTTAAGCTCAATTTATTTTCCTTCTAAGGTAAATATTATGAAGAGATCTTGAAAATTAAAGGTAAGTGTTCCTAATGATTTTAACCATTGGACCCCTAATACAACATCAACACTAACCATTTGTATTGAAATCATGGGACTTTCCAATAAATACTTCCCCATATTGAGCTTAATATTATGGCACTTCCTTGAACAATTTATAGTGCCTCCATATGTAATAATTACTTGAAACAATGTTGTTGTATATATGAAACAATTGAGAATTGTTTCTAATTTTTAATTGAGGAAGTGATGGGTACTACCAGAATCATCCAACATTGCTACCTTTTTATTTTTTATATATCCTTCTATATTGAGGGTTTGTGGAGTATTAATGCTATCGAATGCATGGTAAGATATTGTTGGAGTAACCTCTTCTAGCTCTAGATCTGGTGATTGTTCCAATTCTTGATCTTCTTCCTCTTCGAAGTCTATGTAGAATAATTTATTCTCACTAAATTTATGCCCCTTACTATACTTGTTGTCATAGTTGAAACATGGTCCCTTTTATCTTCTTTAATTCATTTGTTGAGGAGGCATCCTTTTTAGTTTAGGAGAGGGAGCATGATCATTGCTATAGCTATTAGTGTTCGAATTTATCATATTTTCACTTTCAACTTTCCTTACTAGAATAAAAGCATGCTCTAGAAAAAATAAATGAACCTCATTTTTATGGCTATGAATGCAAAACCACAAGGAGTTTTTGTTGTGTGATCCTTTCCTAAGGATCACCAGAATGAATTTTTGTGGAAGTGGAATACAAATAAACAAATGACATCCCTATTCATGTATGATGTGTTCATTCATTCATTACTTCTAAAATAGATGGAGAAGCCATACTTGAACCCTCAGATATCAATGTAGTGTGGTGGATCTGATGCATAGAATAGAGAGCTTGCCCTACAGGATCCGATCCAGAAACCGGGATCCTTAACCTGCCAGTCAAGCACCTCCAAACAATAAAAATTTCACTTTCGTGGGAATATTAGTTTATGAGTGAATGTATGAAGATGGGTTTACACTTCTAGCATAGAGAAACGTGTCGAAAATGTCAATCTCCCACAAGTTCGGGTTGAACTTTTTCAAAGATTTTTCCGAACTTGTAAAATTAATTCGGCGAAAATTTTTACGTCGTTAATTGGACTTACTTTTTTTGTTTACGTTGATGACAATGGTAACCAGATTTTTTGGCTGTGAGGAAAAAACCAACGTTAAAAGTTTTTCCAGAACTAAAATTTCAATTTGAACTTTTAGTCACGGCAAAACTTTTGAAAAAAGTTCAGTTGAATTTTTTTCTATAAATATCGCGACCCTGAGACCGCAAGAAGTTTTATAGAAATTTTCGGATGTGCGACCGTTGGAGAGCGTTGCGGCAATGACCATTGGAAAGGGATGGGAGGTCTTTTTTTCTTTGTCTAGGCATGTATTTCTTTTTATGCTTTTTACGGTTTTAATGCTAATTTCATCTTTTGTTGTGTTTGTGGGGCTTTTCGGGATTCACGGGGTCTTCTGCATCCTTGGCATGCTCGTTTGACATCCTCATTGTATGCTCTTGCCTCCTCTTCGTCTAATGCTGGCTCCTTGTCATCGATCTGCCTCCTCGACATTCTCCCGTCTCCTCATCTCGGTTCGGGTATTCTTTCGCTCTTCCGCTTTTAATTCTACTTGGTAATCATAAGTAATGATTGTAAATTGTTTTGTCAATGTTTGTCTCGCTGATATTATATATATATATATATATATATATATATATATATATATATATATATATATATATATATATATATATATTAATTTGATTTTTATAGGATTTTTATATGAGAATAAACTTATTAAAGTTATATCATTTAATATATTCGAGCCAAATTTGAAATAATTGGGGTTTTAATAATATATTAAATGGGATTTTATTGGAAGAAGAAAATTCTAAGGAAATGATAGGATACAAGTACAATAATGAAAGGGTTGTAATCCATAATGAATTCAATATGCTTCAAGCTCATGTTCATAGTTATCTTGAATATGTATTCCCTAATCAATATGTACTATTGTTGTAAGTATAACGATTCGAGTGCATAGCTTATGGAAAATATGGTTTCATTATAGATAAAACCTTGGTTACTAGTTGCATAAAAGTGTGTTAGTATTAGTATTAATCACAACTTATGTATGAGATTACAATCTATCTCTCACACAACCTATTACTCGTATTAGTACAATATCACTATTCAATGCATATGTGTTTATATCATCCTTATTATGGAAACATCTATATGAATATAGCTTAAAAAACAAAGTAAGTAGATATGAGTAGTCTTCTCATTGCATGTATTACTCTTGTAACTAACATGGATAAGTTAGCAATTCCCATTGAAATTTGCTTATGATATATTGTACATGAAGTACTTTGGTAAGGTGACTATCATTTCTTTGATTACACATATCGAGCTTAGTAATCTAAATGGAAACGATAAACGTTATGATCTCCATGGAATACACTTACACAATGTAACCAGAAACGTTTGATTAGAGTAATTCTTATAGCTTAGAGATTACTATGAGTTTCACCGCACTCTATCTATACAGTTTATTATATTTATATGTGCTTGTTTTACCTAATCAACATGCTAAAGCTAGACGATCGAAACAATGAATACTAACGGTACTTGAGGTATGACAATAGCTCTTGACATGTATGGAATCAATACTACAAGTAATTACACTCTATCTTGGTGCTTATGAGCTTGCTTGAATATACATGAAACCCAAGCACTTTTATTTTTTATTTTTTCCAAAGAAAAAATCGGTAACTTTATTTATATAAAAAAATTTACACATAGCATATGCATTTAAGCATTTTCGAAATTGCCCATTGGGCTCATGTGCTTTGGCACACAATGCGACGTAGCAAAGCTGCCTTGCATTCGGAAAAGAATGAAATAAAAAGAGAAAGAGAGAGGGAATACGGTAGAGAGACAGAAAAGTAAAAACTACTAGATCGTGGGAAAAGAGGCGTCCCCACAAATCGAGGTTTTACGCGCTTTCTTCTTCTCAGCTTGCGCCATTCGCCTTGGGAAGGAACACAAGTGGCTAGGACAATCGGGTTTTCTGCAATATGAGTTCTGTATCCTTGTACGAGTACGAAGTTTCGAAGTATGATGTCTTTTAATCCTCACGCTGCTAATGTCTTCGCCGTTCTGTCTGATTGTTTCGGCTGGGTGGAGTGGATCCATGTGTGCGGTCTTGTCCCTCTCGTTTGTACCTCTCGGTTCTCGTGTGGGTTGCTTACTTTACGGAGGAACTAGTTCCTCTTCTTCTTCGACTCGTCCTCCTCGAGTCGGGGAGGAGGAAGCTGCGACCTTTCCTGCTCGCTTCTCGTTTGATTTCCTTTTGCTTTCGTTTGCTTTCTTGGCCATCGGACATGTGTGCAGCAGGTGTCCGGTCATCACCGCAAATCTACTGCATCTGAACGCGGTGTTCTCATAATCTAGTGTTTGTAGCCGGTGTCGCTTATAAATCGGCATGATGTTTTCCGAGTAGCCCTTTGCTTAAATCTACTTCTACACGAGATTCGGGCAAAGGTGAAAATTCTTTGTTCCAACCTTTCCATGTCCGTTTTGATATACCGCCCAAGGCTATTCCCAATGCTTTCGAGAACACTCGTTCATTCCAAAAATGAAGGCGAGGTTGTGTAGTCTCACCCATACGAGGTAACTTTGGAAAGCTGTCATGGTGTTGGGGTCAAAATCGAAACCATGGGGTTATAAACAACCCAAAGTGGACCCCCAAAAACCAAGGCCCCTCTCTGCGATTATGATATCTCTTTCCTCGGGGTTTGGAATTTTACAATAAAAAAACCCCTTGGAGCAGAGATGTATTTCACAATCAGGGACCATTGTGCGAAAATCCAATGAAATAGATCCACTGGTTTGGGCCGAAGCCATGATAGCGGCATGTTAATGCACTGGGCTTCATATGTCTTTTTATGGTCCTCTGTTGCTGAGCTGTTGATTTTTAGTGTCGGGGTTTGGTCTGCTGAGTTCTGCCAATATAGGGTCTCGGCACTATTTCCGGCTGTTGCAGGTGAGCACAGCTGCTTTTTCCCTTGAAGGATGTTTTTGTAGGAGGGGCCTCCATTTGATTCTTTGTTGAGTGAAGGGCGCTTTCCCTTTACTCCCCCTGCGGATCTTGGCTTGTGCAGTTCCACGACACCCCCTCGCAAACGCAAGTTGAGGGTAATAGTCATCTACGATTTTATGGAATAATCCTTTTAAAAAGCTAGCACTCCTGGAGGCTGTGCCCATCGACCAGATGTTGAATCGACGGCAGGGTGCACTATCAATCCCCGATTTTATCGCTTAAGATGTAAAATAGAAGTATCATCGGTTACCCGGACTACACGGAGACTTGCCGCCTGGGGTTCTAATAAAAATTTGAAAGGGGGAAGAGTTCTCGAACCGAGATCTTCTGCGATTGATTGGGGATCGGAGGTAAGCGCTTCTGCTTATGCCGATCCCTCATCTACGCCTTTCCTTTTACGTTGATTCGGCGGTGGGTTCGAGATACCGAGATCTCGGATCGAGGAAGAAAGCCGCCCCCCAAACTCTCCGAGAACCGGGGGCTCTTGCACTTCCATAGCGGTGTTCCCCATCCCGGTCTGAGTCCACAGCGCCAAATATCTCTGCACTAGCGTAAGGAAAACTTGGGAAAAAACCTATGGCGGCGCCTTCACGAACAAGTGTGGAACGAATCGGCAAAAGTCGGGTTGCGGGCGCCCTTGGTCGGGCCGGATCAAAGCGCTCGTTGCTTTGTGGTGGAGCCATTGCTTGGGTTCGCGATAAACCTCCCATGGGGCTCGAGCCGGCCTCCGGATCCGCGCGTCACTGCGGGAAAACCTCTCTCACGCGAAATAGATGCGATGCAATCGAATCGGATTCAACAAATAGTAAGGGAGCCTGCGCTGAGCTCCGAGCTATCACGAGTCTCCACGGCTTGGCGGCGGCGAAACATGCAGAGACCTTGCGGGAAACCCTTGATGCGTCCATCTCCGCGCCTCTACCGGGTATTTTTATGTATTTAGATTCCAAGTGAATTTTATTCTATCTATATACTCCACCGTTCACCCAAGCACTTTTATTAAAGAGATATTGTTGCTTATTCATGAGGTCGAATACAAAGTAAACATGTATGTTTTAAATATCCCTAGTGGAATCACGGGAATATTGGTACATGAGGGATTATCACTTAGTGTTTTGCACATCCCGATTAGCCAAAATATTTATTTTTTTACACGGAAGCAAGATGAGCGATGCATGTGTAAAAATAGTGTTCGAAATGGAAACTTGTAGGATGATTCAAGTAGCAATGGTATTACCATTGTAAGGTATCTCTAACCTACTATAGTGGATTCCATGGTTAAACGACAACACAGATGCCTACATAGGAATGTGTCTTAGGCCCACACTAGAAATCATTCTCAAATCCATTGTTGAGGTTCTTTAGCATCCCGAGTGGGAATATTCATGTTAAGGTCGACTACTAGATGGATAGTTTAGGGAAAGATATAACAAAAGTATTAAACCAATATCGGGTACCAAATCCCCATGAAAAAATAACTTTAATCTCTACCAATTGATATGATAGTTTGGGCATGGAAGGAGAAGAAAGAAGATTGCAAGAGGATTAAGAAAAAATACATGTGGCATATATGTTGTAATTCATCCACTTGAGGATATCATGAGATTAGATGGAAAAAATTTCACAAATTAAAATATTTTCCTTTGAAAAATCAATTAATATATTATGAAGAAACAATTTCCATGTTTATTTTTTATAATATATTCTCTCTATAGGGATAAAAATCTATTGAGAAGGGGAATATGTTGAAGAATTTCTCATACTTTGGTGCAAAATTTAGAGCAAAGTGTTGAAATACCCTACACTTCAATAACTTTATGGGGCATTTGGTTAGCTAGAAATGCAAGGATTTTTGAGAACAAGGATATCGTTCCCACCTAAATGTGCCTCTCGGGTTAAATCCATTTTTTGCATATTTAAAATTTGAGATGCAAACCCTTGTAATGAGACACTTTTCCGAGGCTGAAAATTAACAAAATAGGGGCTTGGGGGTACTTTGACAATGTAAGTTGAGGTAATCTCCCCAAAAGGAGGAGTTGGTGGAGCTATTTTCCTTAATGGTACACATAAAATCCAATTTAAGATTGGTTTAGGAGATGGTACAAACAATATTGTAGAATTACTTATTTTGAAAATCCTCTCAAAATTGGTTGCTCAACTAGGAGTATAGAAATTATAGATAATATAAATGTTTATTGACTCAATCAAAGTAGTCAATTAAATGAATTACTAGCATAGAATGAGAAATATGATTTTAAGTCTTATATTTAATGAAATAAAAAGCTTTATTATATATATATATATTTTTAACTCTATTTAATTTGAACATATTTCAATGATTTTAATTAAAAAAATATCTTTTGTCTAAACAAATATTACATTAATATAATAACTTAATTAAAAAAATATCATTTGTCTAAGAAATTATTAGGTTATTAATATAGTAACTTGCTATAATAATAGTTTTTTTTTCAATCTCCATTTGAGAACCTCTAAGGCAACAAAGATTTGTAATAAACCTATGTTTGTATCCTTAAGGAACTTAAACTTTTAGAGTTATATATATTTTTATCACTCTTTTTATAGAAAGAAAAATGTGTGAGAGAAAAAGACTCATATTTGATATTTTTATCACTCTTTTTATCTTATAAGATGTGAAGCTGATGATGAAATATCTCTAAATTTTTTTGGAGAAGGATGAGCAAAAGAAAAATAATTTTATAATTTATAATATTCTATTCAAAGCAATGCACCTATTTTATTCTCCTCCTAAAATCTACACTCTCCCAAGTGAGTGCAAAGCATGATTAGGTCTTAAATGAAAAAAGAAAAAAAACAAACAACATGAATGAAAAGAGGTTCCCCAAAATTGCTTCCAAGTCTATCGATAATCACTAATCGCTCATGCTAGGATGACATAAGAGGCTAGGTATTCGCTAAAAATATCACTACATTTGAATTAAAACACCTATCCTAAATCAAAATTAAAATTTGATTTAAAAATATTTGTTCCAATATTGATGTTCTCCTTCGTCATCAAAACTATGGTAATTTTGAAAGACTTTTTTTTTGAGTTGAGAAATAAGATTTTAAAAGAATATAAGTAATCTTACATCTAAAACTAATTATAATCTCAAAAACTTTGACACTCAACACTCATCAATTCAATATATTACATTAATCAATTACGAGGTGCAGCTATATAAATTAAATCACGCGATAAATGTCCATCGACATCAATCGATGAAGGAAACCATTGGCAAGGGTTTTTATGGAGGTGAGTTGCATTTGAACAACTAGGTGATGGTCAATAAAATCAAGGAATTTACCTTTAAAATTTTTGGACATTCCTAATAGTGAATGTTTTTTTTGCATGAAACCTAAGAAAATTTGTCTTAAACATTAAACAAGACTATGTATTAAGAGAATTTTCTTCTTCATCATCGATGAAAAAAATTATAAATGTAAGCAATTATATCCATATAAATATTTTCATATATTATGGAATGTATTTAATTTTATCTATAGAAATATTAAAATTTCTTGCCAACATTTACTAACCAAAATTTATGTAAAATTTGTTTAACATAAACTTAGAATTAGATAGTTGAAGTTTCAAATTTAATTCTAAAAAGTAAACACCTTTCCACATTCTTTATATTGAGTTAAATAACCATACTTACTAAAAATTATTTCTTTTCAAAATTTATCTAAACCCATTATTGAAATAATTAATTTTCCAATAAATTTAAAATTGAACAATTAGAATTAAAAATATTTCTCTTCAAAATTTATCTAAACCCATTAATGAAATAGTTAGTTTTCCCATAAATTTGAAATTGAACCATTAGAATTAAAAAGTAAAAACAACGACGGATTAAATGAATCGCTACCCATTCAATCTCCCTTCGAATTATTTAGAAATATACTGGTTCTATCAAATCTAAATACAAATACAACCTCACTCACAATAAAGCAAATTAAAATATTTACAGATGGATTGTGATGGGCTTTCCATTGTAAAAAAAATTGTGGACGCACTTGGTTCTTTTTATTTTTCCTCTCATCTAAGATTAAATTACATCTGCTCTCTAATTACAAAAATTCAAACTCGAAAGATTACCTTGTGAAATTGTGGAAACAACATGGGACCCTGTGAAATTGTGAAACAACTCGGAAGATTACCCTGTGAAATTGTGAACAAATGCGTTATGTCAAGTCGCTTCCCAGTGGAGTCGTACAAAGGTTTTCCTGTACCTTTGACGTTTCAAAATTTTTTTAATTTAACAATTGATTTTCTACACAATGTCAAATTCCAGAGTCGAATATTACAAATATTATTTAATTTATTTGCTGGACCAAAAAACCGCGTAGACATGCAATTCCAATTTCCAACGTCCAAGTCCATGGTGATTCTCAAAGATTCTCGAAAGTTTAAATTTTTTGTTTTTTTCGGTAGTTCATATTGCATAAAGTTAAGCATCTTGTATAGTGAAAGTGGATGAATAAGATTTTTTTTATCATATATTTTTTTTCCTTAGGTGAGTTATCATGTGGAAAGTTAATCTTGGACAAGGTAAGTGGATGAATATGATTTTTTACTATCAAAAGGTATTTTGTATTGTTGTAATGGGACCATTATGTTGGAAGTTAGGGATTTTGTACAACAAAAGTGAATGAATAAGATTTCTCTGCTATCTAAAGTTGGGGTCATAATGCATCAAATTAGGCATCTTGTTTGTTTGTATTTGGTGGGTCAGAATGCATAAAATTAGGCATCTTGTTTGTTTGTATTTGGTGGGTCATAATGCATAAAATTAGGCATCTTGTACTTTAAAAGTGAGTAAACAAACATTTTTCACTATATAAAGCTTTTTTGTTTTTTCCTTTGGTAGGTTATAATGCATAAAGTTATGCATTTTGTGCAGTGAAAGTGGATGGATAGTGAAAGTATATGAATGAAGTCTTGACAAAGAGTCTTTAAAAAGTAAATGTTTGAATTCATTATGGGGATCTGGAATTTGACTATAAGTGCATCTTTTGAATTTTCAAAGAATGAGTTAAGGAGAAAAAATTGTTGAAAGTTTGAGCCTTGGCATCATTTTAGATGATATTCTATTTCATAATATAAGTATTAAGTATTTGTGTTCATATTTTATGTTTATGCTAACATTTTTATATGACGTTGTGATAACATAATATTTTATATATTCTTATGTTCTTATTTTCTCAATTATATTTTGTGACATGATTTTGTTTTGTTGTAATTTTGCATATATATTTTTACTATACAAATAATTTAATATGTTAAGTTTTATTTTTGGATTCAAGTTATCCTCTTAAATTGATATCAAAGTAAAATGTTGTAATTTTCCTACTTGGTTGTTGCCTAGGGGAGTGGAATCGAACTATATGTTTTAGTTAGACATTTATATATATATTAATTTTTGAACAATATCAAATTTGAGTTTCACTGTATAAATCAAATTTATAAATAATTGAACCTTCAAACTCATGACCACACCATAGTTAGTCATAATTTTCCCTTGTAGCAATTTAGTGCAATAGTGATAGCTACACCTTGGTGGTTAAACACCCCACCACCCTACTTCCTTTGATATTGGTGGTGGTCGAAAGTTGAAACAATACACTTCGGGGTATATTTGCAGAGGAGAAGGGGTCTATCACCCATGGAATAATGCAACAATGACTTATGCATAACCCAACATTAACTATAGTGTAAGAGAGAAGGGGATGTGATGCTTGACACATAGCATGGGAAAAAAAGTGAGCACAAGAGATAATGAGGGTTGCAAATTCTAGAGTGAGTGGGGTGATGGATGTGTGAGGATCCCTCATGGCATACCCTCTGTACTCTCTCTTTTTGCAATTTTTTTTTCTTTTTAATTTTTATTTATTTATTTCCCCATATCATGTACAATGTAATAAATAATTTTGATTTTTCCATGAATGGTAACTAGAGAATCTCGAGGTTGAATCTAGTTGAGACATAATCAAATTGAGACATGGAGCACATCTTTTGAAAGATCTTGGTGATCCCTTCTCAATTGCATAACTAATACTATAATCTAATGCACACTAGCCTTTATTTTTTTCCCAGAAAGATTTTGATGCTAAATATTGATTTACCAGTGGGTCTTACAAGGGATTTAATCATACAAAGGTTGCCACTTGAGCCATATAGTAATCGATTGAAACAAATGAAGTATCATAAGAAAATCCTCATGAGTAATTTGATAATTTCAACTCACATATATGAATTGAGGCTATTAGCTAGTGATTTAACTACCCTAAAAATCTATCGTGCAAGATTCTTAGTCCACCCCCATAAAACCAATTCAAAGACTTGTGACATCTCTAAGTGGGACATGGAATACTAGATTTGGGTAAATAAGGTGTTGTTAAAATGGTCTTGAGGTAGGTACATCTTTGAAAATTTAATTGGTTTTTCCAGTGCCTATTAACAACACTTTTTAAACAACAAACCTTGGTCACTAAACTATTGCCCTAAAACTAGATGCAAACTTTCAAAAGCTTATTATCAACAACCAAAGGTTGAAGCTAGACATCCAATGGAATCTCTTAGGTAGCCCCACATTATCATTAATCCTAGTTTTCTCTCTAGGTCAGATATAGACTATAATCTTATCAAAAAGTCATACATGTGGAATTTTTCCTCTTAGGAGATGTACAACTTGCACCCTTCATAGAATAGGTATAAAAATCATAATTGGAAAATGATGGCTCATTGGGAAGCTCATTTCAAGAAATACATGGAAAAATCACTAAATGCTATGTAAAGTGTATATAATTCATTTTATATTTTATGGAACCACCAACTTACATGGAACCCGCCTACTTAATAGTAAAAAGGGTTGACGTTGAAATATGAATTGGTCAACATTGACACGTACATTGTTAATATGGGAGGGTTTTAAAATTAAAAAACAAGCCAAGTATTTTCTCACCAAATGCCAAAAAATTGTGAGCCACAAATAGGCCAACCAAGGAGACATTGAATTCAATTGCATGTCAGCAATATATTATTAGGCATTGTGTACTGTGAGAAGCATTTTGTTTAGACCAATGCATATTTTTGGGTCAACACTAGGCATCTCATCTATCCTTCAGTCAATCATGAAACTCTCTTCTCTCAACCATACACAACATATCTTAGAAATTTCCTTCTTTGATCATGTTGTGGTAAAATCACAACCCCCCATTTTCAACTTATTATATTTTTAATAAAATGGTGACCCTCTACAGGAATTTTGGTCATGTCGCACTTTATTTATTTTTATTTGGTTTATTATGCAGCAATTTTGTGAGATTTTTGTTTTCCTCAAATTCTCATTATGATTACATCATTGTGTTCAAATTTTCACTAGCCTTCCATCACTTCTCGTTTCATCTCATTTGGACTCATGGTTTACAAATGGTGCTCATCTGAAATTCGATGATTTTCACCGCATCGGCTAAAAAATGTACAAAATATATATTATTTTAATTTTTGTAAATTAATTAGTTTTATTGCGCCGAGAGGCGCAATCTACAGCCAAGTATGACCCTGATGTCAGGTATGTCACGTTCTCATACAATAATAATTAAAAAAAAATGGTTAATGTCGGCTTAAATCTTAAAACAACTTTAGGTGTCAGCTTAAAAAAATAAATTTTAAATTTTAATAGTCCTATAAAAAAACTAATAAAATTAAATTAAATTAAAAAAACAACAGAGTTCTGCAACACTACGTATCGGCTTAAGTATCGGCTTAAACAATAAATTTTAATAGTCATATAAATAAACAAAAATAAATAAATTAAAACCACAACTGAGTTCTGCAATTATTTGATCAAATTCGCACACTGAGGTGGGTTCGCATTTGTTCTTATTGAGTCAATGGATTCATACGCTCTATAATTATAGGTAAATATCCAGATCAATTATATTTTCCTTCTCCCTATTTTTTTTTCAATGTATATGTTGAATTATATTTTAGCTCTGCCTATTTTTTAACCTGTATGTGGATGTTGAGATCTATAATTAGCAACTCTACTGGATTGATAATGAGTTTCGACAATTCTGTCAGCCATAAATTGGTATTCCGTTTCTAATTGATCTCTACAACCTAGTATGAGGATATATCTCAAGTAAAAAAGTAAACATGTAAAAGTAAATGTAATGTTTAAAATTTAACAATTTTGATCTAATGTCAGTCCTATTTAAAAATAAACTTAATTATTATGTATAAACATAATATAAATTGGAGGGCAGAGAGAGAGAGAGAGAGAGAGAGAGAGAGAGAGAGAGAGAGAGAGAGTGATGGGGGAAGAGAGAGGGAAGTAGGAGAGGAAGGGAGAGAGAGGGAGGAAGATAGGAGGAGAGAGGGAGGGATAGAGAGATGGAGTTGGAGGGTGAGAGAGGGAGGGAAGAAGAAATACATAAAGTGTGAGAAGTGGAGAGAGAGAGGGAGTGACAAGGGAGAAATAGAGAGAGTGTGTGTATGTTTGGGGTTGAGATAAAGAGAAAAAGAAGAGATGGAGGGAATGGGGCGAGAAGGAGAGAGAGAGAGGGATATAGTGACAAAGTTGGATGGTTAAGAGAGGGAGAGAGAGGGATAGAGAGACATATAGACATGGGAGAGAAAGGGAGAAAGGGGAAGGAAGAGAGAGAGGACGTGAGGGAGTGGAGAGAGGGAGGGAAAGAGAGATGGAGTAGGAGGGGGGAGAGAGGGAAGATGCATTGATTTCATTGTGGATGGTGATTTCTAATCCTATTTGATTTCTTGCACTATATGCATTGATTTTAGTGTAGATGTTGAGAGAGAGAGGGAGAGAGAGAGAGAGAGAGAGAGAGAGAGAGGTAGAAGAGAAAGGGAGAGAGAGGAAGAGAGAAAATTGGAGGGAAAAGATAAAGAGAGATAGAGAGAGAGAGAGGAAGGATGAGAGAGAGGAGGAGGGGGGGAGGGAGATAGAAGGAGAGATGGAGGGACAGAGAGATGGAGTTGGAGGAGGAGAGAGGGAGGGAAGATGAAATAAAGAGAGAGTGATAAGTGGAGAGAGAGACTAAGTGAAAAGGGAGAGATGGAGAGAGAGTGTGTATGTTTTTGGATGAGATAAAGATACAAAGAATGAGATATGAAGAGAAGGGATGAGAGAAGCAGAGAGGTAGGGATATAGTAATAGAGTTGGAGGGTGAAGAGAGAGAGAGTGATAGAGATGTAGGAGAGAAATGGAGAGATAGGAAGGAAGAGGGAGGATGTGAGAGAGTGGATAGAGGGAAGGAAACAAAGGTGTAGTTCGAGGGGGAAGAGACGGAAGAAGATTTCTTGCACTAGATGAATTGATTTGAGTGTAGATGGAGATTTCTAATCCATTTTGATTGCTTTCACTAGATGCATTGATTTTAGTGTATATGTTTATTTCTAATTATATTTAATTTCTTGCACTATATGCATTGATTTCAATGTAGATTCTTGCTAATCCTATATGATTTCTCACACTAAATGCATTGATTTCAGTGTAGACCATGATTTTTTATCCTATTTGATTGCTTGCACTAGATGCATTAATTTCAGTGTAGATGTTGATTTCTAATTATATTTGACTACTTCCACTGGATGCATTGATTTCAATGTACATGATTTCTAATCGTATTTGATTGCTTGTACTAAATGCATCAATTTCAATGTAGATGGTGATTTCTAATCCTATTTGATTGCTTGCACTAGATGCTTTGATTTCAGTGATGTTGGTTTCTAATATTATTTGCTTACTTGCACTAGATACATTGATTTCAATGTAGATGTTGATTTCTAATCCTATTTGATTACCTGCATTAGATGCATTCATTTCAGTGTAGATTTTGTTTTCTAATCCTATTTGATTGTTTGCATTAGATGCATTGATTTCAGTGTAGACGTTGATTTCTGGTTTGATGTAATTGGATGTACATTGATGGTACATTAATTTTAAAGTGATTGGATTAACATTGTGCATGAATTTCAATGTAAGAAGGAAAAATTATTGACAATGTACATTTATTTTTGTGTTTTATTAATTCAACCTATTAATATCGAAGAGCAGGAGAGACAATGTATGATGTTTAGTACAATAGTTCTAGCTAAATATTTAAATGGTTTATGATTTCAACTATTCTGTCATATAATCGATATGAAAAGATGACAAAACTAACAAAGGTGACAATAAGAATAGTAGAAGAAAATAATTTGAAATTGATTACAATGAAGAATATTTGTAATTGAGTGCATTCTTATTATTCACATTTTCTATCAATCAACAATATTACATTGTCACTTTGCATTCAAAATTTTTATTTCATCATTTTTCGTCATTAAAGTTATTAACAATATTTATCTCAACAAATTGAGGTAAATAAGCAAATTTTAAAATTAAAATGACCAGTTAAATATCAGACATATTTAGCATATATAAAATTATTATATTTATATTAGATGTATTTACATATTATTCATAAAATTAATCATATGTTTGATATATTTTCCTTGGCTTCACACGACTAAAACCAACCTAGATCCATCTAACTCCGGATCTATCATGCGCCAAGAGGGTTCAAATCTCTCAAGGTGCAAACCTTTCCTCAAGTCTTACACTAAAAAAATAGGTTTGCACCTCTAGAGATTTGATCCCTCTTGGTGCATGATAGATCCGGAGTTAGATGGATCTAGGCTGGTTTTAATTGTAAATATTGATTTTTATTAATTTTTAATTAATTTTTAAACCATTCTACAGAACCACCACAGTCGAAAACACACACACACACACACACACACATATAATTTTGAATCCCAATATTTGAAGATTTTTCTATTTCCAATCTTAAAAAGACTTATGAGATTCGAGATCCTAAGATTACTTATTAATAGTGGTTGTAGTTTTTCATGTTGTCGAGACTTATTATATAGTGTATGTAGTTTTTATTAAGCAAGAGAGACCCACAACACGTGGCCCTCCTCTCCTCCTCTCACCTCACCACACCACACTCCCCTCATCCCATCTCGGGCTCATCCATTCTCGTAACTCAATTTTAATTCATCCCCAAGACGCTTATCCCTTTGATACCTGAGACTCCTTCTACCTCCCTTTGCCCTTACTCCCTCTTATGTATTTTTGAACCCCTCATAAGTCCTCCTTATGTCTCCCACTTCAATTTTTACCATGGCTCATATCATAAGCCAAAAAAGCCATTGTGATATAATTTTAATATTATATTTTTAAAATAATGTTTTTAAATAATATTTTATTTAATTAATTTAAAGTTTTTAAATGTATTTTAAATCAATTAAATTAAATTGTAATTTAAATTTATTTAATTTTATTAACTTAAGTTGTATATAACGAGTTAATTTATTAATTTTAATTATATAGTTAATTAAGAATTATTAATTTAGTTTATATTAGGATTTTTAATTAAAAATGTTTAATTTTGGCCTAGGCATGCATTTTTTCAGAATCCTTGTAGTTTTTAACACTTCAAATTTGGAAAGGCATATCTCAAGATTTACTTGGCCAAATGAAGCTCACAATAGCCCGTTGGATATCTAATACTAAGGAGAATAATATGGGAATGATAAGTTTAGTATATTTAATCATTTAATGACACAAAAATTTAGTAGGAGACAAAGTGACGAATTTGCAACAACAATTAGTTTTTCCTAAATTGATTTGGGAAAATTTCATTGGCTTAGGAAAACTGCTATCACTTATTCATTCCCCAAAAATACTCAAAGACTAATTAGATCCATTTGAAACAATCGTAACATAGAAATTTCTTTGGATTTCATTTATTTTAATTTAGGAATTTCATGAGAGTTTAATTTTCTGATTTCTAATATGCAATTTTTCTTTTTGGTTTTGATTGGCTTGTTACATGAGATCTGTTGGAGAATTTCAGATTTGAGGAATTCTTGACCAATGGAAAGAGGCCAAAAAAGAGAAAAATGTAGCTGGAAAACTACTCTCAACAATTCTCCATCGTTGGAGATTCTTGTAATCATTAAATATCAGTCTTGAGAATGAGGAAGGGGTTCCTCTTCTCTGAAACTAAGGAATTTTGAAGCACTATTGTAAGAGGTTATTAGTTATAGGGTGAGGGTATTACATTAGATCTGAGGTGTGTAGGGGAAATTATGTGATTTTTATTGTTGTGCATTTGAACTTTTGTAGTGTAATGTGAGTTGAATTATGGAGAGACAGAGCATTTTGAGTTTTGAAAGAGAAAATTGTTTTGCACTACTTTAAGAAATTTCTCCAATGAGCTGAAGCTATTCACAAACTGAAAAATTTGTAATGAAGTTATGATATCAGTTTAATGCATTTTCATTCCAATGCACTCATGTTTGGATTGTAAGTTAATCTACTATTGCCAAAATTTCTCTAATTGATTTTAATTCTTGTTCTCGTATCAATTCTTTTATGTTATTGAAGTTCCATAAGATAAATATTTGAGGAGCATAACATAATAATTAATGCACATTTATTAAAATAGGAATGGATTGGGAAGTAAATATTTATTATTTAAATAGATTCTTCTTTTGTTTTCTCTTTCCTTAATTAAATGAACTTCTTTTTCTAATCGACGATGTATTCAATAATACAAACAATCCTCTTCCTCTGGTTAGTTAGTTCATCTGCTCTCAAATTGAGATAAGACTATCATTTTCCAATTCCAGATAGGATTAGCTTTTTTCTTTCATATTAGAGTAGATCTAAATTTAGATTTAATTTTTCATTCTAGAAGTCCCCTCACGTAGGGTCATACATTATTTGTGTCTTGGCTAAGCCATAGAGTCGGTTTAAGTATATGTTTGAATGCATGTGCACAATAAGAGGGCACATCTGATTTCTCTCTTTCTATTGGTAAGTAATAGACAAACCATAATCCAAGAGAGAGAGAGAGAGAGAGAGAGAGAGTAACTGGACCCAATTGAACCTTTTATAATGATCAAGACTTATACAATAATGCAATAGAATACAAATATAACAATAAAAATAGAGAAGCAACAAAAATAAAACTTCATTTCATTAATATCAAGGAACTGAAATATGCGTACACATAGAATGGAAATAAACTAGCTTGGGTGATGGTAGCTTACCTCTGAGAAGAGATGTGGTGGATACATGCCTCTGAACTGTGTTACAATGAGTCTCAAAGACCTATTTATTATTTAGAAACAATGCAAAAACATAAAAATACAAAAACTTAACCCTAGGAGATGAATCAACAAAATTGTGGGCATTGTTGGGGTAAATTGGTACATCAACTTCACAAGTTTGTAACTTTGTCATACAGTCTTTGTTTGATGCACACGGTACCTAGTTAGAAAGATCTATTCGAGGACTACAATTTTTGACTGAAAAAACAATTGTAAACCCATTTTTTCATGTTTTCGAAAAAAACATTGTTTAGGGCCTCAAAACGGCTCTAGAAGTTCACGACTCGAAAAACTGCCAAAAAGAGTAAACTGTGCTACAATTAGGGAAACTGAAAAACTGAAAGAAACAATGGTGGGGGTCCAAGTGGAATAGGCAAGTAGCCACTAATATCCACCTAGATCACCAAACCACTACATCAAATAGATAAGAGCTTAGTTGAGGCTCTCACCTGGTGTTTCTCTCACATGTTGATGAGGTCATTTTTTACCATCGACATTTTTGGCGCTAGAAGGAGGGCCTGCATTAAATTGTTTCTTTGAAGATTTTATTCTTTAATATTTTATCTTATTTCTATAACTCCACTTAAAATATCACCTTGGAGTTTCTTTACTGGGCTTCCACAATATTCCACTCAGATAAATGTTGTTGAGACTTTGTCTAAGATTAAATTTGATTGTAAGACTTATTCTTTTCAAAATCCCCTTCAATTTATTTTAAATTGTAATAATTTCAATATTGACAAAGGTGTTATTTGTAGGATCTTCAATCTTAGCTGACAGGTCAAGCTAAATGCTAGTGACAATCCTTTCCAGTTGCTGCTGTACATAGTTGGGATGAATTTTCGAAGATTTTCCTTCACTCTTTTCAGGAATATGACTACTAAAAGGTTTGTGATCAGTTGGAAGAATTGCATAGTATGGCAGGTGAGACCTTGGACAATTTTCTAACTAGATTCAAATTAATTTGTATGCAATTTTTGTCAAAATATTTTCCTCCATAATTTCAACTAATAGGATGGTTCAGAAAATTAATATCTCTTCCTTGTATTTCTAATTTTTTATCAAGAAAAAAAAGGCATATGTACCACTATTGAAAATTCAATTGTTTAGAATGAAAACGTTGATCCTCCACAAATTAAAATTGAAAATACTGCCAATAATAAATCTCAACCAAAGGTTGTTGCTGCTCAAATAAATGATGTTGATTTCATATTTTTCCTGAATTAAAATAATGCTAATTTACCCGATGAAATAGAAAATCAACAAGCTATAGAATACACTAGCAACAAGCGACAACAATTATTTCAACATCAATTAAATCAGAAACAAGCAAGTTAGACAAAGAATGTTAGCAGCATACAAAATGTTGCAATTAATTCATAATTTTCTTTCGTTGATGATTATTAATCTCAAAATTCAGAGCATCCTAATAGAAATTTGCATATCAATCAAACATATGGTAAATATGTTTTTTGTGAAAGCATTGATCAACAATACCAATTTTGGGTTGGTACAAATGTGGAAGAATCTATTGTGAAAAGTGAGCAAACTTTTGTAAATAGAGAAACTTACATGTATATATCTTCAACCTCTTATTTTTGTCTCTACCTTGATATTTTTAGAAACAATAAATTAATTTTTAATCAATCAATAATCCCTATGAACACATATTTAATACTGGAAGACAAAGGAGTTGTCATTAATTTAATTAATAATGAATTATTGTCTACTTCTGATATTGGTAGAGAAAATTAAACGAACAATATTTTCAATTATCTTGGAGATTCTATTAGTCTGACATGCAAATTTTTGTCGAGTTTTGATTCACCTTACTCAGAGAAAAAAGATACTAATGAAATTATTCATGATGATGAATTGAAAACTAAAAATACTAAACCTTGTTCTTCAAAAATGGTTTTAACTAACTCCCACTTTCTCAATTCCTTAAGTGAATCTATTTTTGAAGATGAAAATCAGTTAATTCTCAATCATTCAACCATCATAGTTATTTGAGTAGTCATAAATCCATTCCAATTTATGATTCATACAACTATGAAATAACCTTTTTGAATCATAAGCTTGAAATCTTCTCATTCTTACAAATGAATGATAACAAAAATTTTGATTTCATAATTTCTATTGACACTAGCGGGAAGGAATTTTTTTCAAATGAATCTCAATCGTGTTGTACCATTGTTTGTAACATTAACATAAATTTGACTCTGCTTCATTGTCATTTTTCCCGGTATGAAATTATGTTTCTTTCAAATTTCATTTTTTAATTTTTGAACACAATACGCTGACACTTTGAACATTACGACTCTAGACTCTCTTAAACTGCATTAATGAGCTTATACGAGAATCAACTCAAGAGCTTTAAGAATGTATATCAACTACTTCTTATTTTGAAAATTTATTTGTTCATGTTTGGACAATTGATGAATTGTTTTCAAATGAGTTTTTCACAACTTATGGCACTTGAGGGAACATCATTACAGTCCAGTCAGCAAAATATTTTTTCTATAAATCTTTGGAACATTCTATTTATTTCCCATTTCGACCTTGATAATTTACCTAAAAAATGTTTGAGATACTCAATTTTCCAGGAGATTCATGACCTTTCTTTTGTACATAATATTCTCAGTTTTTAGCAGGCTTTAATATTTACAAGTTTATCATTCAATTTTGGCATGTTATTAGCTCTTCCTGTGAATTTATTTCAAGCATTGATAGAAATACATATTGATTTTTATGATCCTGTGGGCATATGGTTGGAAGAATCTCAAGGTAAGAATTCTGTAAATAAATTTATTTTGGTGAACTTGTTATATGTACAAAATAGGTTAAATTTTTCTTCTAATAATCTTGCTACAATTCTGTGTATCTTTCTAATTTTTGATATTTTTGTATGTGCAGATATAAAACTTAGAGAATGGTTACATTGAAAGTATGATTTCACCTAGTTTATGTCTGCTCTTTAGATTAGGATTAGGAATATATTACTTTAGATTTAGATTCATTTCCTGTTTATATTTATTTTTCATATTTTTAATAAACAAGTAATGGGCTCAAATATCTCTCATGTTATTCATTTAATTTTTGGCAAAAAGTGGCTTAGAGTGCTTTGGATCATACACACGTGTGATGATCTTGATTATCCTTCTTAACAAATTTTCATTAAATGATTGAAATTAATTTTCTCAAACAAAATCATGAATGATGAAATTTCAAAGAATCATTACAGCTGAGCATGTCGATTTTCCAAATTCACAAGCATTTTTATATGGTCACTTTTACCACTTTTTCCTCAATTTAAATGTGAAGCAGATGCAAATAGTTCATTACTTAGTGGTTAATTTATAAATAAGTAGATGATTTTGGAACATATAAAAAATAAAATATAATACATAGGAGAATGTTGAGATCTATAAGGTAAATTACAATTAAACTCTTCTAGGCATGCATCAACATGTTCATATTGATCTGTTGTTAATTTTCTCTTTTTCATAAGTTTTATGTTTTTCTTCTTTTTTAGGTCTTCATTGGCTTCATTTGGATATGTAATTTTTACTAGTAAATTAAATTATCTTTAAGGTAAAGTGAGAAACTAACCTTTTCGAGATAAGAATTAGTTCATGGAATTATTTATTTATATGCTTTGTATTGGTGCTTCTCTTCATATTTCCTTTCTTTACAAACACATGAGATGCGTCAATAATTAATTTTCATTGTTCCTTTATGAAGTTGAAATGGAATGTTGGACTTTTTCTTGTTCAGATTAGATTCTTGCATTTCAATGTTAAATTAAAGAAGGCTCATAAGAAAAGGAAAATCACACAAAAATATTGCAACAAGTTGTAAAAGTACTCCAGTCCATGATTCTACCTCTGCTTGTTTTGAATATTTCACTGACTAAGTTGAATTAAACCTTTGCATTACATTCATTCATCTTGTATCTACTTTAGTCACATTTCCTTCTTTTGAGATGATTCAGAACCTCTAACTTGCAAATCTTGGAATCTCAGACCTCTGGTTATCGTCTTATTTTTTAAAAATAACTCTTCCGAGATTATTTTCTTTGAGACTCTAGACCTTCAAGCTTATCAGACTCTTGGGTCCATATTATATCACAGATATTTTAAAATAATTTCTGAGATTTATCATCCAAGAACCCAATACTTCGGAAACTTGGAAACACGTTTTATCATAAGCATTTTTAAATATGTTTCAAGATTTCTAGCCCGAGATCCACATGGCCTTTTCCTTGACTGTCATGCCCATTATGATTGATTAAGAAAATGGCCCCCACTTCATTGTCTTTGCTCAGATCTCGTGATCTTGGAGTCTTGTAAGTTGATTTAAATTTCAAAATGGTTTCCGATATTTATGATACGAGATTTATTTCCCCTTCACTCATATTTATTGATCTCAGAATCCTTTTCTCGGATACTAATTTTAAAAAATTACGAGATTTCACTTACAAGATTTCCATTCCCCTCTATACTAAGCTCTTTCAATACCTCATAAGCCTAGGATAACAGATTAATGTAATTTTATATGCCTCCGATCAAATCATTCATTATTTGAAAATTTTTCATATATGTCAAAACCACATGGAGTCCTCTCTTTGCTTACCTCTCTATATCTTTATGCTTTATTCAATCCTAACTTCCATGTTACCCTGGTATTCGAGAAATTGGATTTGTTTTTAATTATAATTAAGTTCAACATTCAAGCATTCATTTCTCGAGATGACTAAGTGACTTCAGGGATATTCATTCTTCATGGTGTATGCACATGGATCTTATCTTTGTGCCTTCATTGGAGATATATCCTCACATGTATAGTTGGGCCTCTTTTTACTCTTCATGACAACCTTCTTGCCTAATGAAAAGTTCATCACCTATCGCTCACTTATGTTTTTTTCTTTCTCACTATTGGATGCTCATTTCATCATTCTAGGGATCTTTTAGGGTGCATCCTCGTTTTCTTTTCAAGGAACTCTTGAACAAACACTATATCAATACAAATAGCTGGTAAGGAAATTCGAAACACTAAAAGGTAATAGATCATACTCAATTTATGTTATAATTCTCTTGTGGTTTTCTTATTTTTGATATATCGCTCCATACTTCTCATCCAATGTTTCAAGTACTCTCCATATACACATAAGTGCCACATAGGTTGGGGTTTGGTTTTGATCTATGAGATTTTATGAAAACCATGGAGCTGATATGAAATCTGAAAAAACAATGAGAATAATTCCCAATGAAATTCATAATGAAGCACATATTCATTCTCACTTTTGATTGATTTTGTTTGCTTTTGATTTCGTGAACATGAAATATTATTTTTCTATCCTTACTGCTCGCTATAGTTTAGATTTAATAAGTGATGAGTTTGGGTCAATGAGTGACTTCAAAGAGTACACTTTCTTCATGCTTTTAATTCCAATTAAAAGAAGAGGTTATCTTTTATTAGATAAAATCGACCTCTTTCAGGTAAAATTAAACAAAATTCTTCAAATGGTAAGCCTCATATGCCCATTTTCATCCTTTTCTATTTCTTTGCATTTTTGTTTTAGCTTTGTTTTTAGTTTTTTCTAATTTTAAACTATGTTTTGCAGATCTTCAAGAATTGTTTCACACCCCTACCATCTAAAATTTGGAACTATTCTCCTTGCTTTGTTGCTTTCGAATTTTTGGAGGAGAAATTATGATGCTCATAAAATCACCTAATTTGGGGAGTCCTTGAACCTTATATTCATTTCACAAGCATTGTTTTTATTAGAAAATTGTTAAGATGTTCTCATGCAGGATTTGTTTTGAAGCTAAAATTTTCAAAGGGTAGAAACTTCTTGTTTGGCTTAATTTTACCTCATGACTACTATTCACTTTACTATTGACAGCCTAATTTCTTACAACTCTACAAGATAAAATTTAGTAAAATCTCAACATAAGACAGGCACACATGCTTGCCTTATTTTACTATTTTTGTTGAGACATTTATAGTTAATATTATTGAGTTTTTATTTTTAATTTCGACTTTTCTTTCATTTTTCTTTCCTTATTTGATATTTTTGGAGTATACTGAATTCTTCTTTTACTTCAGTTTGGATTTATTTTTCCTTTTCCATAGTGGTTATGGTTTCATTTTTTTCAGTATCACCCAAATTTATTTGGAAGGAATTTTTCTTGCCCATTATGTGTTGGCATACATGGGAAATATTTACTCTATCTATTTCAATAGGTTTCATTTACCTTTCAGAAATATTTTATGGAATCCTAAAGCCCTATTGCCTTAAAAACAAAATCATGGAGAAACATGTATCCTTTCTAAGAGATATAGTTCATATTTTCAAGGAAAGAACTAACCTCGAGTTTAACATTGGTGGAACCCTCCCATCCCTCCACTTTATAAAAGCCTCTAAACGGATAGTCACGCGGAAGGATATTGAGACAACATAATGGAAGTATTATATCCATTTTATTAAGTCTCTTTTACCATCCCACCTCTTTCACTCAGGTACATCATAAATTTAGGTCACAAATGTGCTTATCAAAAGGGCTATAAAAAGGGGAAGCATGGGAAATACAAGTAAACCCGTCAGGGCTATGGACACTCGCTAATAGTGGAGCCATGCTTGTATGGCATAAAATAAAACTTCATTGAGGTACTTACCAGGCTCGATTTCTACAAAGAAATGTCAAAGATCATTCATATCAATGGATATATGCTTTATCAAAAAATTCCCTACTTGTACCTTCTTCTATCAATCATATGAGGTAATATTAAATATGAAATATTCCCCACAATTCAAATTCAGACTTTAGACTTAGTATTTTTTGAGTACTTATATTTTTAAAATTATATTTCTTAAATCACTAATATGGGACCCATGCAAAATGTTTTACTGTTTAACGACTTAATAGAATTCCTCACTTTAGCCTTTGGGTAAAGTCAAAATCATTATATTTTAACTAGAGATAACTAGTTCTTCCCTGTGTGTCGCCATTTTTGTGCTAAAATCACACCCTCTCCACCCCCATTGTTAAATTATTATATTTATAATAATTATGGGGATTCTCTATATGAATTATGGTCATATCACCCTTTAATTTTTTATTTGGTTAATTGTGCGATAAATTGGCAAGGATTTTGTTTTCTTTGGATTCCCATTCTTACTGCATCATTGCATTCGTTTTTTCACTAGCTTTCCATCAATTATCATTTCATCTCATTTGGAATCATGATTTACAAAAAATGCTCATCCGAAGTTAGGTGATTACACAATGTAAATTAATTTTAATTGTAAATATTGATTTTAATTAATTTTTTAACCATTCTATAGAACCACTGCAACCGAAAACTATATATATATATTCAAAATCTTGGATCCCAATCTCGGAATATTTTTCTAATTCCAATTTTAAAAATACTTGTGAGATCTAATATCCCAAGATTACTTATTAATAGTGGTTGTATTTTTTCATGTGGTTAGAACTTATTATATAGTGGATGTGGCTTTTATTAGGAGGGAGGGACCCACTCCATGTGGCCCTCATCTCCTCCTCTCACCTCACCATACCACGCTCCCCTCATCTGATCTCAGGCTAATCCGTTCTCGTAACTTAACTTTAATTCATCCCCGAGACCCTTATCCCTCCGATACTCGAGGGCACTTATATCTCCCTCTTCCCTTACTCCCTCTTATGTATTTCAGAACCCCTCATAAATCCTCCTTATGTCTCCCACTTCAATTTTTACCATGGATCATATCATTAGCCAAAAAAGCCATTGTGATATAATTTTAATATTATATTTTTAAAATAACATTTTTTAATAATATTTTATTTAATTAGTTTAAAGTTTTTTTTTTTTTTTCTTTCTGAATAAGTCTACTTCTATATTGATACAAAAAGATTACAACGAGGCTGAGGCCTCCGAGTGGCTAGCCCAATGATGTGGCATTCTTGCATTACACTGCTGCACATTGACATGAAAAACCAACGACTGTTTACAGACTATGAAAAACACTGAAGACCAGGACCTTGTCCGACTGTTAAACCACTGATACTTGTGTCTGTAGTGTTGTCTGAAATGGAGGACTATTTTCGACATACATGACCAAAACAGACACATCCAAAAACAAAAATTACAAGCAGTTTTAGTTTGGCACTGGAACGCTGTCCTGAGGACAGTTACATGTATAACCATATTTAGAAAACAGTAGCTGGGAGACCATTGATGTGTCGATGGAGAATGACAGTCAATATCCTGCAAAAAACTGAAAGGAAGAAGGAGGTTTAACCCCTTCTTGATACCTGTAGTCAAAAACTGTCGAGCTGAATCCATTAAGCTTCATTGGTAGGCGAGGGTGCTTCTTCCACCACTGGGCAAGCATACGGGCAAAAGTCATCGTCATCTGGAGGAAGAGGAGCTTTGTCCGAGAATCCACTGCCGGATGGAGCGCTGGGCTCTGCTTTCTGAAACTCGAACTGAGAGGTGATTGCTTCCGGAGCACTTGGCATACTGACGTTGGGAGGACAAAACAGAACTTCATCCTCAGGAGCAGGGACAAATCCAGAGGGCGGAGCTTGCGCAGTCGTGTTGGGGGCAGAGAGCAAAGACTGTGCGACCGGGTTAGGCCTCAGATTGATGAAGACAGAGGCAATAAACTCATGATGATTGAGGGAGCAGGGGTAGATGAAACGGGCGGAGTGAGAGTGAACAGTGGAGGAGAGGCGAACATGCGCCCCACGTCCACGACCACGGCCACGTCTGGAAGCAACAGTGCGCCCATCACCAGGGTCAGAAAATTTCGACGAAGAGGCAGTGGAAGGAGACGCAGGCGGTCTGATGACATGCCCCCGAGAGGAGCCGCGCCTGCTAGTCATCCTAGGTCTCAGTCGAGGCATAGTGAACTTGGCAGGGCGGAAAAACGCAAGAGGGATGGTGAACGAGTTCTGAGGCTGACTGCAAACAAAGGATGAGCCACTGAAATTGCAAAACGGACCAGAGGAGACGTGATAACCCGGAGAAAGCTGTAGACAGCAATTCAAACGACACCGTTTCCCTGTGCTGGTGCGCAGACAGGGCTCTGTATCAACCTGCGAGCAGCAAGAGCTCAGAGGTAATACGCCAAGGATCGATGGAATGGGCTCCATAGCACCGAGGAGGGCAATAAAACGAGGCGGAGTGAACTGCATTGAAACTGCATTAACTGTGAAAGCCTGTGAGATGAGCTTGCGCTTTGAATGCTGAGGACTGGCGGTGGTGGTATACCACGTGCCCGGCCACCTCCCCATCTGCGTATTAAACCTGATTACGTACACCCGCATCCGGGAATTAGTTTAAAGTTTTTAAATGTGTTCTAATTTTTAATATAAATTAATTTGTAATTTAAATTGATTTAGTTCTATTAAGTTAAGTTGTATATAATGAATTAATTTATTAATTGTAATTAATTAATTTTAATTATATAGTTAATTAAGAGTTATTAATTTAGTTTAGATTCGGATTTTTAATTAAAATTTCCAATTTTGGCCCAGACATACATTTTTTCATAATTATGGTGGTTTTAACACTTCAATGTTGTTAAGCCATATCTCAAGATTTACTTAGCCAAATGAAGCTCACAATAGCTTGTTGGAAATCTAAGACTGAGGAGAATAATCTGGGAATGATAAGTTTAACAGATTCAATCATTTAATGACCCAAATATTCAACATAATACAAAGTGAAAAATTTTCAACATCAATTGTTTTTTCGTAAATTGATTTGGGCAAATTTCACTCGCTTAGGAAAATTGATATCACTAATTCATTCCCCATAAAATCATAATACATAACTTTCTTTTGATTTAATTTAATTTAATTTAGCAATTTCATGAGAGTTTATTTTTTTGATTTCTAATATGCAATGTAATTTAATTTTTTGGTTTTGATTGGTTTTTAGAAAAATATCAGTTGCTAAGTTCAAATATGATGCATTTTGGAGCAATGGAAAGAGACTAGAAAAGAGAAAAATGAGGAATTTACAGCTCTAATTCAGGATCTAGAAAAATACTCTCAACAATTCTCCATTGTTGGAGATTCTTGTAATCATTAAATATCAGTCTTGAGAATGAAGAAGGGGTTCGTCTTCTATGCAACTAAGGAATTCTGAAGCACTATTGTAAGGGGTTATTAGTTGTAGGGTGAGTGGATACTTCATATCTGAGGTGTGTAGGGGAAATTCTGTGATTTTTCTTGTTGTTCATTTTCACTGTTGTAGTGTACTGTGAGTTGAATTATGGAGAGCCAAAGCATTTCGAGTTCTAAAATAGAAGATTTTTTGCACTACTGGAAGAAATTTATCCAAGGAGATAAAGTTGCTCATGGACTGCAAAATTTGTAATGAATTACTAGTATGAGTTTAATAAATTTTCATTCCAATGCACTCTTTTTTGGATTGTAAGTTAATTTATTATTGCCATAATTTCTTTAATTGATTCTAATTCTTATTAAATAGTGTATGGAATTCTGATATCCAACACTATTTTCGTATCAATTTTTTTATGTTATTGAAGTTATGTAAGAGTTATCTATGAGGATCATAACAAAATTAGAATTAATACGAATTAATTGAAATTCTTCTTTTAATTGATGACGAATTCAATCATACAAACAATCCTCTTCCCCTATTTAGTTAGTTCAGCTTATCTCAAATTGAGAGAAGGCTATCATTTTCCAATTTGAGATAGGATTAGATTTTTTCTTACACATTAGAGTAGATCTGCATTTAGATTCAATTATGCATTCTAGAATTCCCCTCATGCAGGGGAAGACCTTATTTTTGGCTTGTATGAGCCATAAAGTCATCTTAACAATCTAATTGCTTGCATGTGAACAACAAGAGGGAACATATGATTTGTTATTGGTAAGTAACAAAAAAACCATAAGCCAAGAGAGAGAGAGAGAGAGGGAAAATGGACCCAATTGAACCAGTCAAAACCACTACATCGAATGGATAAGAGCTTATTTTGGGCAACTGGGTGGTATCTCTCACATGTTGATGAGGTTATTTTCGACAATCAACGTATCCTTAGGAAATAAACACTAACTTGTGATCCAATTCAAATTGGAATATTAGATAGGCTTATTACCCATTGGGAAAAGATTTGTGGGGAATTTTTTGGCTCAAAATAAGACAATGGGAAATGTAAACATATAAGTGACAACTTTCCATTTGCACCTAGATTATATGCTCGCATAACATTCACAAATCAATATTTTGTTATATGGTAATAGATATAAACATGAGACGGAATACCATGAGAACATAAAATGGAAATTGAGAGAATGCAAATTATAGGATGAGGAAGAAGAATGAAAATAAGAAACTATTACATATCCCAGAAAATTAATACTCTCTCTTACAAGGTACCTCCCCATACTCTTTCTTTATATGAGGAAAAATTTCCTTCAACCACCACATCATGAATTCATATTTAATTTTATATGTCAAATATGTTGGAGATTTTTGTTTCTAGAATATGATGGAAAATGTGGGAGTTGTTGAGTTGATAAGTGGTAAGGATGAATTTCTCTCCCATATATCCCCTTACCTTTTCCTCTCTTATGGACTCATAAACCCCTTGTCCTCCCAACAACCATCTTGGACCACTATATATTATATTCCAACATTTTATTTTTACATAATATAATGTGCATTACTATAATCGTTATCACATGGTTAATAAGAAATATAAACATGCCAACCTCTTAAAAAAGAAGAAAATTAGGGTTTATTTCTCACCCAAGATATGTTAAGAAAGATGTTAGTCCACACGAAAGACCAAATGAATCCTAAGAAGAGAAAAGGAGTTTATTTTATCCCATGTGACTGTGGAAATTTATACATTGGTGAGGTTAGATACTCTATCCAAACTAGACCAAAAGAGCATTGCACATACATCTTACATGATTGAAAAAACAAATTTTCACTAAAAAACACTCCAAAATATCAAAACACCATATATTCCGTGAAAACACAAAAGGAATTGCCACCTTAGACCACTATGCGGAGAGATGTATTAGAGAGGCTATAGAAATAGAAAAAAACCATAACAATATTAATAGGGACATTGGCCAGAAACTAACAAAATCATTGGAATCTATTATAAACTAGATCACTACTAATTAATAATCTATTGACCGACATTATAAACAATTAATGGAAAGGTAATTTTTTTTTTTTCTTTGAATATGTTAATGTGATAAATAGTTATTATTAATACATGGAAAAACTATTATTTTTTTTTTTAAAGTTTTTTCACTAAACACTTTGGAACTATCTTGTATCTCCTCTTGATGACAAGTTATGCTACTTAGGCTGAAATATAAATTACAAACAATCTCACATAAGGTTTCAAACCTCTCATAGTGTAGAATTGTGAGAACAACAACCAAATGTTATGATCCTTACACATAAAAAGTGATAAGAAATTGATATCTATAGGCCTCTTCAAAGGGGATACCTCCTTTTACAATGTACAAGACAATATTTGATAATTCTAAGACTATGACTCCTGAGTCTATATATAAATAGGAGACAAGAGGTACAATAATAATAAAATGGGACCATTATGTGTTTTATCTTACACATCAATATAACTATAGAAATATAATCACTAAATATCTAGGTCGTAATAAGGGGTTTTAGGGATAACATGGGGCTTATATAGGGCTTAACATGCCCCTCCACTTCATTTTATCCTCAACATTTGACTAACTACTAGTGATTTTGCAAGAACAAGTCATCTTTTCATGTCTTCTCTTCCACTAGTAGTTTCTTATGTAAGAAAATATACTTCATAATTTCTAGGTTACTCGACTGCTTAATCCTTATTTCAAGGATTATTTCTACTTATAGTATGATTTTCCCTTCTTCATATATATATTTGTAATCTCTTCTAAATTCTATTAATTAGCAAATTATGTTACATTCATAGTCTGAGCTGAGGAATTTATCCAGTTCCTGCTCGCAATTGTCTCCAAAATGGAAAAAAGATTGGTTGCCCATAATAGGGAAACCAACCCTTTAAATATCTAGAAAAGTCTGAAACCTCTATCTTCACTAAAACATTAAGTAAAACTGAAAAAATTATAGACGCCAAATAAGTCCAGAAGTGAAAAATAATGCAAAAACCTTTAATCCTTGATTTCTTCCATGTTGGTTTGTATCAGGTTTCGTCGATGCTTCCTCTGTCACTAGGCACCCATAGATACGAGCTATTTCTTCTTCCTCCTCCATGAAGACGTGAGGGACGTTGGGTGATGCTTCATTATCATTGAACCTGCTCTAGACACCATCAGAGTAATGCCAGAGGTTGGGAATTAATAGAGAGGAGGCCTTGATAGGTAGGCGTTCAAAATTATTGGGCAGAGGCGTTACAGAGTGGGGGATTGTGGACTTGCGGTATTTCTGCTTAACTCTGGGTAGGGGCAGCATGGAGGGATCAACATTGGTGATAAGAGAGGCCATGGAAGGAGAAGAAGGAGCTATGGAGGCAGAGGAGCCATCAGAATTCGTGGCAGCAGATTGAGCAAAGGGGGCAAAGGAGGGCGCTTCTTTAGAGTTAAAGAATATGTCGGTTGAGTCCCTGGTTAGCCTGGTAGGAAGTGCACCCCGGACGCTACCTATGTGAGCTTTTTGGGGATGCCTTAGCACCATGGAGATGCAGGAAAAGTGAGGGACTGGTCTGAGGTGCATAGAGCACGCCAAGCAGGGGAGGCAAGCTACAACAGAGCTACACGGGAGAGAAAGGGAAGAAATGTGATGGATATGGCTCTGCGGAGGCTTTGTGGATGCACCCCTCCATTCGAGGATATAGTTGGCAACCACTTGAAGCATTAACATCATTAAATGAAGCCTGGAGCATTGTGGAGCTGGCCACTTATCATGGCGTCATCGATCCCATGCCGAATGCGTCATTACATGCCTTGGGAGAATACACCTGTGCTCTGGAAATCACTTCCGTCACTTCACCTAGTTCAGGGAACCTTCTTCATATATCTTTGGTACACTTCTTGGATGCAAATGAATAAAATGGTCATGATCTGGATTCGGTGGAAGACTGATAGGAATTAATACAAATACCTTGGGATGATTGTTGTGAGCTTTATGGATATCCCATGACATAAATGATATTGACATTTGACTTTTTAGTGACCATAATTATCCCATTACACCCTGGTGTTCTTTGTTGAGCGATTGTTCCATTGCACTAGAGCTTATCACTTTAGAGGGTTCCCCTTGGATACCTTTAAGCTCAATTTATTTTCCTTCTAAGGTAAATATTATGAAGAGATCTTGAAAATTAAAGGTAAGTGTTCCTAATGATTTTAACCATTGGACCCCTAATACAACATCAACACTAACCATTTGTATTGAAATCATGGGACTTTCCAATAAATACTTCCCCATATTGAGCTTAATATTATGGCACTTCCTTGAACAATTTATAGTGCCTCCATATGTAATAATTACTTGAAACAATGTTGTTGTATATATGAAACAATTGAGAATTGTTTCTAATTTTTAATTGAGGAAGTGATGGGTACTACCAGAATCATCCAACATTGCTACCTTTTTATTTTTTATATATCCTTCTATATTGAGGGTTTGTGGAGTATTAATGCTATCGAATGCATGGTAAGATATTGTTGGAGTAACCTCTTCTAGCTCTAGATCTGGTGATTGTTCCAATTCTTGATCTTCTTCCTCTTCGAAGTCTATGTAGAATAATTTATTCTCACTAAATTTATGCCCCTTACTATACTTGTTGTCATAGTTGAAACATGGTCCCTTTTATCTTCTTTAATTCATTTGTTGAGGAGGCATCCTTTTTAGTTTAGGAGAGGGAGCATGATCATTGCTATAGCTATTAGTGTTCGAATTTATCATATTTTCACTTTCAACTTTCCTTACTAGAATAAAAGCATGCTCTAGAAAAAATAAATGAACCTCATTTTTATGGCTATGAATGCAAAACCACAAGGAGTTTTTGTTGTGTGATCCTTTCCTAAGGATCACCAGAATGAATTTTTGTGGAAGTGGAATACAAATAAACAAATGACATCCCTATTCATGTATGATGTGTTCATTCATTCATTACTTTAGATAAATGTCTTTCGGATTAATCACATCATTAAGATTAGGTCTAATCCTAATCCTAATGATGTGATTAATCCGAAAGACATTTATCTAAATTATGGATCACAAAATTCTTAGATCTATCATTCATTACTTCTCAAATGGATGGAGAAGTCATACTTGAAGCCTCACATATCAATGTCGTGTGTTGGATTTGATGCATACAATAGAGAGCTCGCCCCTACCTGAGGATCTCAATCCAAGAAACCAGGATCCTTAACCCTGCACACAAGTGCCACCAAACAAGAAAAGTTTCCCTTTCACAGAGGGAATATTAGTTTATGGGTGAATGTATGAAGATGGGTTACACTTTCGTGAGAAATGCGCCCGAAAATTTCAATCTCCCACAAGTTCAGTCAAACTTTTCAAATGTTCGACTGAACTTGTGAAATTAATTCGACCAAAATTTTTACCTGGTTAATCGAACTTACTTCGCCATTTATGTTGACGGAAAGGATAACCATATTTTTGGCCAAAGGCAAATAAACGAGCGTTAAAATTTTGGTCGAACTAAAAGTTTGACCGAACTTTTAGTCCAGCCAAACTTTTGAAAAAGTTCGGCTGAAATTTTTTCTTATAAATATAGCGACCCTCAGACTGTAAGAAGTTTTCTAGCAATTTTTGGATGCGTGACCATTGGAGAGCATTGTGGCAGTGACTGTTGGAGAGGGCTGGGAGGTCTTTTTTTTGCTGTTTAGGTGTGTTTTTATTTTTTGTATGCTTTTTTCTGGTTTTAATGCTAATTTCGTCTTTTGTTGTGTTTGCAGGGTTTTTTTAGGATTCCTGGGGTCTGCTCTGCGTTCTTGATGTGCTCATTCGACATCCTCATCGTCTTCTTTTCCTCCTCGTCGTATTCTCTGCCTCCTCATCATCTGCTCTGCCTCCTCTACATGCTCTATCTCCTCGTCTCAGTTCCAGGTATTCTTATACTCTTTTGCTTTTAATTCCGCCTACAAATCATAAGTAATGATTGTAAATTATTTTGTCAGTGTTTATCTCTGGTTAAAATCTACATATTGATTTGATTTGTATAATATTTTTATATGAGAATAAATTTATTAAAGTCATTTCATTTAATATATTAATCCAAATTTGGAAATAATGCGGTTTAATAATATATTAAATGATATTTTATTTGCAAGAAGCAAAGTCCGAGGAAATGATAAGATACCAGTATAGTAATGAAAGGGCTCTAATCCATAACCAATTCAATATGCTTCAAGCTTATGTTCATAGTTAGCTTGAATCCGTATTCACCTAATCAATCTTTACTGTTGTTGTAAGTATAACGATTCAGTACATAGCTTATGGAAAATATGGTTTAATCATAGATAAAACCTTAGTTACTAATTACATCAAAGCATGTTAGTATTATTATTAATCACAACTTATGTATGAGATTAAAATGTATCCATCGCACAACCTATTACTTGTATTAGTACAATATCACTATTCAGTGCATATGTGTTATATCATCCTTATTATGGAAACATATATATGAACATAGCTTAACAACGCAAAGTAAGTAGATATGAGTGGTATTCTCATTGAATGTATTGCTCTTGTAACTAACATGGATAAGTGAGAGATTCCCATTGAAAGCTGCTTATTATATAGTGTACATAAAATACTGGTAAGGTGATTATCATTGCTTTGATTACACATATCGAGCTTAGTAATCCATATGCAAACAGTAAACACTATGATCTCCATGGAATACGCTTACACAATGTAACCAAAAGGTTTGATTAGGGTAATTATTATAGCTTAGAGATTACTACGAGTTTCACTCCACTATCTATACAGTGTATTATGTTTATATGTGCTTATTTTATCTAATCTGTTGTACATGTTTACCTCTGCCGTGGCCTAAAGTCTCATGACCCTGCTTGATATTACTATCTCCGCCCGAAAATCTGCTTTACAATGGTTAAAAACCCAAATTTAAATATATCGGGTCGAGCCCCTAAGAGTTTGACTCCCTCCCGCTTTGGCCTCCATATGACCCGAGTCTGAAAACCATAAGTCAAAACGAAAAGGGGCCTATTGTTTTAACGATCGGGTGCAATGGCGACCGTCCGATCGAAGTCCAAATCAACGGAGCGGTGAACGTTTCATATGGAGGGCCCCGCGCGCAGAAAATCAGTGGATTGCCCTCCGATGCAAGTTTAGCCGTTGATCTTGTTTTGAGATCGAACGGTCCTGAGTCAATCACAGTCCTGCCCTCAATCGCAATCGGAACTTCCAAAATGTGCCACCCCGGTCTCCCCGCTTCGCTTTCCGATTGCGATTTCCGATTTGGGTCCCACCTCCTGCGGTCGTGTCATCATAATTTACAAGTGTGTGCCGTGTTCCTCCTCCACCATTCATATGTTCCGGTTATGTGTCATATTTTATGAACCTTTGCCCCGTTCATTCATTGTCGCTCCATTGTGTTCTGCATTGTCACGCTCCATTTCTCCATTATTTTTATGTGTTTCCTGTCACCCTGCATCGTCTCAACATTTCGCCTAGTCCGTATCACTGCTTCCATGGCCGCTGTCGTATCCACACTCCCTGTCTCTGAGTCAATTTTCTCTAATGTTTTGCGGGTCTTGCAGGTTTTAAAACGACTTAGTAGGCGCTTTAACTTGCCGCCTCCGTTGCAAAGATCAGGAGCATACCAAAGGACATATTCTGCTGGCGAAATTAAAGGAAGAAGCCGAGGGTAGGTGGGAGAGGTGACCGCCATTAAAGAAGACACAGATATGGATTCTCAGAACCCTCCAGATAAATTCGCCCCGCATTAAAGATCCAGGATTCAAATCCAAAGCCAAGGGCCAAGAGTACAGTACAGAAATGCAGATTATTTCAAATCTCTTACGGCAGCAGATTTTCCCTCAGCCGCGGGCAACATATTGTATATATTTTATTATTTCTATCTTGTATATAAGGAGATTTTTATCTCCCAGCATTTATTTCCATAGACAGGTTTTCCAGTACAGTCATTTACAGTTAGTCATTCGTAGAGTGGGCGCGAATGTTTTCTGCCATTTTATTCAAATTGAGTCATTAATTGTGTTTCAGCTGCCTCCTCCTCTAGAATTCTCCATCATTCCTATAAAGACCAAAAAAGAAGACATTGAAAGGGTTCCAGATTTCTATTAGCAAACTGTGCAGCGAGGAGACTTCTGTATACATTTTTGTAATATTTCTGTATGAAGCTTCAGAGCCCGTAGGGTCTCAGTGAGGAGGGGTTATAACTGTAATGAGGATTCTGGTCTTTGGTATCTCACAGTATGTAATTTCTCTCATGTGTTAATACAATATCTCTTTCATGCTCATTATCGTCTTGTATCATGTTCTAGAATGTGAGTGGCTCACTAGTTTGCATTAAGGATTCATCCTCATTGATGCCCTTTCTAGAATTAGTCAAGCGCTTTAAATAGGCCTAGTCATGGTATACTATTCCATGTTCACTCTTTCCATATTTTCTGCTATATTAGTTGCTTGAGGAGGGTGCTTTTAAAACGCCATTGTCATATAAGGATTCGTAAATTGGTGCGCCCTTATATGGTTCTGTTGTGTATCTGGGTATCAGTCTCATGCCAGCTAATATCTTCTTATGTTTCCTCACCGCACTCACTTCCTGATATCTGATTTCTATGATATATTATTTGAATCGGCCCTCTTTACAGGTAGCGGTCTCTTAACTGTCTGATGCTTTCATGCTGAAGTTTTACATGATGTTCCTACATTATTCTTATCTTTGTGTCAGCTTCTGAGAGAGATTGGTCCCATTCAAAACTAATTTCCTTGTTCAAACAAGAGATAGTAAGTGAGCTCTTGGACTGACAACCCAAACCATAAAGGGCTCCTTGCTATATTAAGATGTCCTAGGCACTGGTCTATGGCAACTCTATGTTGTCTCTAGGAGGGTGACAAAATCATCCACAACATCTTTCTGGCGCCGTTGCCGGGGAACGAATTCAAGAATATCTGTTTCCCTGGGTTCGAAATCTCATATTCACTCTCTAATTAGGTGAGCACAGAGAGGTGAAGAGTTGCAGATTTCTCACCTTGGCGACTCCACTGGTCTTTATTTGATAAATTTTATTGGAAGTCCTGGCTTCCGAGAAGCCCCATTTGAGGTCGGATACCTCACAGCCGAAAACACCTGTGTCTGACCCGGAGAGGATCTTTCATAAAAGAGTTTGGAAAGAGAAGAAGTCAGTTCGTTTTGAAAACCCTGAATATTCCGTTGAAGATCATCCACCCTCTTCTTCTCAAGAAGTTAGAACAGAAAAACCCGAGTTTTACTCAGAAACTCCACGTAGAGGAAATACCTGGATTGAAGGAGAATCTCATCCTGCTTTCGAGGCTGAAGAAATTAAAGAGGTCACAGAAGTAGTCGCTGTTAACCGTGAGTTATTCCCATCTACACCTCAGGCTTCTGTGCAATATATTCCCATTGTTATTCATACTCCACTTCCTCCTACTCCTCTCCCTTCATCTGTATCTCAAATTGTTGTGCAACCCCCGCCTCCCCCAATGGCCAATTTTCCTGCTTTTATATTAAATAAATATGCTCCTCTGGCCTTGCCCCAAGTGCTAAATGATATGCCACAGGATTACTTGAAGATTTTGCCAAGATTTAATGGTGAGAATGAAGTTGATGCTCAGAAGCACCTCGAGACCTTCTGCTCTTTTGCAGAGAACTTAAATGTTGAACATCTGGATGTGGTCCCGAGGTTATTTGTGCAATCCTTGGAAGGTGAAGCCAGAAAATGGTTCAAGACATTGGCAAACCATTCAATCACCACCTGGGACCAGATGAAGAATGCTTTTCTCAGGAAGTGGGGAGAAAAGAAAGATCACGGGCAGTGCCTCGTTGAGTTCAATACGCTAAAGAAGAAACATAACGAGGGGGTGGCAGAATTTATCAAAAGGTTTAATAAATTATATCTGAACCTTCCTGCTGATATGAAACCTCACCAAGCTGCTGCCAAAGTTGTTTTCATAGCATCTTTTGACTCTGATTTCGGTTTCTCTCTGCGGGAAAGAATGCCTGTCACCCTGGATGATGCTCAGACGGATGCTCTAGAGTTGGAGGCAAATTTTGCTGCCACTGGGAAGTTAAAAGGAAAAATTGAACAGGAAACTAGAAGAAAAGGAAAAGAAGAGGTCTCTACCTCTAATCAAGAAAAGGATTCAGATAAAATGGATGAGATAAGCAAGATGATAAAGAAGATGGTCAAGATGGAGCTGGAAGCTAAAAATGCAGCTCCCAAGAACTATTACAATGCTCCAAACAGAGGATATAATCCCCAGTATAAGAGACCACCTCTCCAGATATTGCTGAGAGAGACAAAGGAACAACAAGATCAGGTACCTCATCCCTTGTACCTGGAAGGACCAGCAGATGACTCCACTGGAGATGCAGCTTACGGATTAGAAGATTCAAATCTGGCTTTTTCGAATAATGATGACATGGAGTGCCCGCTGCAAGAAGAAGACGAAGAAGCAGAGATTGACCATTACTGCAAGCAATTTTCCGATTTCATGGAAGCACAATTCAACGTCAAATATGATCTCAGATCCTCAAGGAAGAGGACCAGAACTCAGGAGCAAGAAGAAGAACCACCTCAGAAAGAAGCATCTGCTCAGAAGGAATCAACAACAAAGAGATGCATAGAAAAAGGTGAGAATCCTCTAAATAACCCCTTGCAGTCTAATGATCAGATTCCCTCTTCTTCTAAAATAGTCAGTCCTCCTAATGCTGAGCCAGTGTCAAAAGAAGTCAAGTCTTCAGTTGAAAATAAGGAGTCGAAAGAAATTGTGACAGAAAAGCTCCCATCTGCTTTCAATTTGCAAAAAGAACTTGAGAAGATTAAGATTCCTATCCCTCTGACTGAGTTATTAAAACAGCCTGCATATCAGTCTCAAGTTACCTCTTTCATACTTCCTCCTGAGCTACCAATTGCACCTGATAGTTTAAATCTTCAAGAAGAAAGACCCATGGTAGTCTTTGGCCCACATGTCGAGGAGATAGACCCTTCTACTCCTCCTTTTTATGTATCCCTAGTCATTCATGACCTGCTGTTACATAATTGTATGTTAGATTCTGGGGCTTCCCATAATCTCATGCATCTCTCTGTCATGGAGCAACTAGGGCTGCAAATTACAAGACCATATAAAGATTTATATTCATTTGATTCTAAAAGGGTTAAATGCTTGGGAATGATTAAATATTTAGTGGTCAATTTGGCTCAAATCCCAGCAAAGAGTGTGGTCATGGACATTGTGGTTGTTGATATCCCAGCTCGCTTTGGCATGCTGCTGTCAAGGTCCTGGGGTACCAAGATTGGGGGATCAATCAAATTGGATTTAACATATGCTACTGTCCCAGTCTTTGGAGGTCAAGAAAGGAGGTTATACAGGGAGACTAGATTTGTCAAGATGGTAACTAAGGTTGACTGCTCAGATAATTCCCCAGTTTATAACAAAGAGGGAGACTTTTCATGTTTAATGTTGGAAGAAAATCAGAATTATGCACATGAGCCCCTTTTTGGTCAGATTCAAGCTGAGCAGCCTAAAGAAGAGCAGGAATCAGAAATTTGGACTTTACATTTTGATGGAGCTAATTCAAGAGAAGGCAATGGAGCTGGGGTATTGTTGATTTCTCCTACAGGGAAATGGGTGCCACTATCTTTTAAACTGGAGTATGAGGCTACAAACAATGTAGCTGAATATGAAGCACTATTATTGGGACTTCAGACAGCCAAGAATATGGGCATCCAGTGTCTAAAAGTGTTTGGAGACTCCGAGCTGGTGGTAAGGCAGATCAAAAATGAATGTCAAACTAAGCATCCATGGCTCAGAACATATAGAAATGAAGTATGGGACATGATAGAGAATTTCTTCTCAGCATTTAACATACAGTTCATGCCCCGGGAGCAAAACAGAGTAGCAGACTCTCTTGCTGTAGCTGCCAGTACTTTCCGTCCTCCTCAGAATCCGCTTCTAAGATATGAAGTGGAGGTACGGTACAGACCATCCATTCCAGATAATATAAAGCATTGGCAGGTATTCGAAGACGATGAACAGATGAAAAGATTTATGGAGACTGTGGGAGAATTCTCCAATATGGAGATTGATGATAATGAAGAGGAAGAAGCTGAAAATATTGCTGAAAACAAATGGGAAGAAAGAATAGCAGGTAATAAAGTGCTGCAGCTGAAAGGAAATGTTATACCTAGAGGTTTGGTACCTCTAGAAAGGTTATTCAATAAAGATGGCGTTCCAATGCAGCCAAACAAAGTAGTAGAAGAAGATCAAGTGGGAGATTTGAATCTGGGTACTTCCGCTGACCCCAAAATTGTTAAATTATCCAAAAGAGACCCAGAAGAATACAAAGAAAAATATTTGAAGTTATTTCAATCCTATAGAGATGTTTTTGCTTGGTCCTATCAGGACCTAAAAACTTTTGATGTAAATGTAATACAGCACAAGATTCCAATGAGGGAAGATGCAAAGCCATACAAGCAAAAGCTCAGACAGATAAATCCCTTGCTGCTTCCCTCAATTGAAAAAGAAGTCAAGAAATTACTGAAGGCCAAGATAATTGTGCCATTAAGGTACTCAGAATGGATAGCAAATCTTGTTCCTGTGTGAAAGAAGAATGGAGAAATAAGGCTATGTGTAGATTTCAGGAATTTGAATAGAGCATCTCTCAAAGATAATTATCCACTGCCTAAAATGGATCACATCCGTGGGAGCATCCAGAATGTCAATGATGGATGGATTTTTGGGCTACAATCAAGTAGCTGTGTTCCCAGAAGACCAGAAGAAGACTGCATTCACTACGCCATGGGGAACCTTTATGTATGCTAGGATGCCATTTGGATTAATTAATGCAGGAGCTACTTTTCAGAGGGCAATGGACATAGCCTTTGTCGGAGAACAGGAAAAGTTCTTGGTGGTGTACCTTGACGATATCACAGTGTTTTCAAAGAATGATGATGAGCATATTGAGCATTTGAGAAGAGCTTTTGAAAAATGCAGAAGGTATGGCCTTTCTCTTAACCCTCAAAAATCTTTGTTTGCATTAGATGAGGAAAACTCTTAGGGCACATTGTGACTAAAGATGGTGTGAAAATTGATCCTAAGAGAGTTGAAGTGATAAACAACATTCCCTTGCCAAGAAATAAGAAAGAAGTACAGGTGTTTTTGGGCCGAATAAATTTTTTGAGAAGATTTATTCCTAACTATGCTGAGATAGTTAGGCACATAACCAATATGTTGAAAAAGGAAAATGAAGTAAAATGGTCCCAGGAGTCTAGAGATGCATTCACAAGGATAAAACGGGCATTTGCTGAAGCTCCTATGCTAGCAGGGCCAGATTACAAAAAGCCATTTATGATTTTCTCATTTGCTTCACCTCATACAATTGCTGGAGTGTTATTGCAGAAAAATGAAGAGGGATATGAACAACCCATAGCTTTCTTCAGTCAAGTGCTTTATGATGCTGAATTGAAATATAATATACTGGAGAAGCAGGCATATGCCCTGGTAAAGTCCCTTAAATCTTTCAGAGTTTATGTTTTGCAATCTCACATTACAGCTTATGTCCCTATTGCAGCAGTCAAAGACATTCTGGTTCAGGGAGACGACGAAGGTAGAAGGGGAAGATGGATTGCAAAAATCCAAGAGTATGATTTGGATATAAGGCCTACTAAGTTGGTGAAAGGACAGGGAATTGCCAAGATGTTATCTGAATCAAATCATCAAGATTTGGGCATTAATCTGTCTGTGATAGCAGGTGAAGAATCAGAAAAAGAAGAAGAGCAGCATGGACTAGAGATGGCTACTCAAAAAATACACATGAAATATTTAACTAGTCCCTGGTATAAGGAAATAGTTGAATATATTTTAACACTCAGCTGCCCTTCGGGCTGTGAAAAAGTGAAATACAGAGCTGTAAGGATGAAATCTTAGAAATATGTAATTGCCAATGGACAGCTCTATTGGAGGGACCCTCTCGGTATATTGCTGTTATGCCTCACAGAAAATGAAGTGCAAAATGTAATGACAGAATTTCATGAGGGGATATGTGGAGGACATTACAGCTGGAGGGCCACAACTCATAAAATCTTGAAGGCTGGTTTTTACTGGCCAAAATTGTATTCAGATACTTTTGCTTGGGTCAGAGCATGTGACAAATGCCAAAGATTTGCAGAAAGACAGAAATTAGCAGCATTGCCCCTGATTCCCATTCATGTAAATGAACCATTTCAGAAATGGGGATTAGACTTTATAGGAGAAATACATCCCCCATCAAGTGGCCAACATAAATGGATACTGACAGCAACAGACTATTTTACAAAATGGGTTGAAGCCATACCTACAAGAAATGCTACAGATACTGTAATCATGAGGTTTATAGAAGATAATATCATATCTAGGTTTGGTTGTCCTGCAAGAATTGTAACTGACAATGCACAGGATTTCAAGTCTGCCAGGTTTGTAAATTTTTTCCAAAGATATAACATCATCCTGACTCATTCTACAGCATACTATCCACAGGGAAATGGTCTAGCAGAGTCATCCAATAAAACCCTGGTGAGAGCCCTGAAGAAGACAATAGCTGAAAATAAAAAAAACTGGGACTCTCAATTAAAGTTTTCTCTATGGGAAAATAGGATAACCAGCAAAAGAGCAACAGGGAAGTCACCTTATGAGCTGGTGTATGGGCGGGCTTCAGTGTTTCCTTTGCAATTGGCATTGCCAGTGGCACGTTTTATGCAGGAAAACCAGGAAGAACCAGATGACATGATCCGAAGAATTAATCAGCTGGTAGAATTGGAGGAAACGAGGAACCAGGTAGATCAGAGATTGACAGAATACCAGGAAAAAATGAAGAATGTCTTTGATCAGCACACAAAGGATAGGAATTTTCAAGTTGGGGACCTGGTTCTTAGATGGGATGTTCGTAGAGCAGAAAAGGGCAAGCATGCTAAATTTGATCCATTGTGGTTTGGGCCATTCAAAATAGTGAAGCTGGGAAGAAACAACACCTTTTCTCTAGAAAATTTACAGGGTGATTTGTTGGATGCACCCGTGAATGGCCAATTCCTCAAGCCGTATTTCCAATTCTGACCCAAGCGGAGAATACCTGATTGTATATATGGTATATAGTTTGTTTTGGCTTTTATTTTTATAAAGTAAAAGAATGTTGATAATTACTTGAAGTAAGAGCGCATGGGAATTGAAAAAATAAGATGAAATATTTAATGGTCTGCGTGTTCTCGACATGCCCGAGGACGAACATGTCGTCCCCAGATGGAGCCTATGTTGTACATGTTTACCTCTGCCGTGGCCTAAAGTCTCATGACCCTGCTTGATATTACTATCTCCGCCCGAAAATCTGCTTTACAATGGTTAAAAACCCAAATTTAAATATATCGGGCCGAGCCCCTAAGAGTTTGACTCCCTCCCACTTTGGCCTCCATATGATCCAAGTCTGAAAACCATAAGTCAAAACGAAAAGGGGCCTATTGTTTTAACGATTGGGTGCAATGGCGACCATCCGATCGAAGTCCAAATCAATGGAGCGGTGAACGTTTCATATGGAGGGCCCCGCGCGCAGAAAATCAGTGGATTGCCCTCCGATGCAAGTTTAGCCGTTGATCTTGTTTTGAGATCGAACGGTCCTGAGTCAATCGCAGTCCTGCCCTCAATCGCAATCGGAACTTCCAAAATGTGCCACCCCGGTCTCCCCGCTCCGCTTTCCGATTGCGATTTCCGATTTGGGTCCCACCTCCTGCGGTCGTGTCATCATAATTTACAAGTGTGCACTGTGTTCCTCCTCCACCATTCATATGTTCCGGTTATGTGTCATATTTTATGAACCTTTGCCCCGTTCATTCATTGTCGCTCCATTGTGTTCTGCATTGTCACCCTCCATTTCTCCATTATTTTTATGCGTTTCCTATCACCCTGCATCGTCTCAACATTTCGCCTAGTCCGTATCATCGCTTCCATGGCCGCTGTCGTATCCACACTCCCTGTCTCCGAGTCAATTTTCTCTAATGTTTTGCGGGTCTTGCAGGTTTTAAAACGACTTAGTAGGCGATTTAACTTGCCGCCTCCGTTGCAAAGATCAGAAGCATACCAAAGGACATATTCTGCTGGCGAAATTAAAGGAAGAAGCCGAGGGTAGATGGGAGAGGTGACCGCCATTAAAGAAGACACAGATATGGATTCTCAGAACCCTCCAGATAAATTCGCCCCGCATTAAAGATCCAGGATTCAAATCCAAAGCCAAGGGCCGAGAGTACAGTACAGAAATGCAGATTATTTCAAATCTCTTACGGCAGCAGATTTTCCCTCAGCCGCGGGCAACATATTGTATATATTTTATTATTTCTATCTTGTATATAAGGAGATTTATATCTCCCAGCATTTATTTCCATAGACAGGTTGTCTAGTACCGTCATTTACAGTTAGTCATTCGTAGAGTGGGCGCGAATGTTTTCCGCCATTTTATTCAAATTGAGTCATTAATTGTGTTTCAGCTGCCTCCTCCTCTATAATTCTCGATCTTACCTATAAAGACCAAAAAAGAAGACATTGAAAGGGTTCCAGATTTCTATCAGCAAACTGTGCAGCGAGAAGACTTCTGTATACATTTTTGTAATATTTCTGTATGAAGCTTCAGAGCCCGTAGGGTCTCAGTGAGGAGGGGTTATAACTGTAATGAGGATTCTGGTCTTTGGTATCTCACAGTATGTAATTTCTCTCATGTGTTGATACAATATCTCTTTCATGCTCATTATCTTCTTGTATCATGTTCTAGAATGCGAGTGGCTCACTAGTTTGCATTAAGGATTCATCCTCATTGATGCCCTTTCTGGGATTAGTCAAGCGCTTCAAATAGGCCTAGTCATGGTATACTGTTCCATGTTCACTCTTTCCATATTTTCTGCTATATTAGTTGCTTGAGGAGGGTGCTTTTAAAACGCCATTGTCATATAAGGATTCGTAAATTGGTGCGCCCTTATATGGTTCTGTTGTGTATCTGGGTATCAGTCTCATGCCAGCTAATATCTTCTTATGTTTTCTCACTGCACTCACTTCCTGATATCTGATTTCTGTGATATATTATTTGAATCGGCCCTCTTTACAGTAAGCGGTCTCTTAACTGTCTGATGCTTTCATGCTGAAGTTTTACATGATGTTCCTACATTATTCTTATCTTTGTGTCGGCTTCTGAGAGATATTGGTCCCATTCAAAACTAATTTCCTTGTTCAAACAAGAGATAGTATGTGAGCTCTTGGACTGACAACCCAAACCATAAAGGGCTCCTTGCTATATTAAGATGTCCTAGGCACTGGTCTATGGCAACTCTAGGCTGTCTCTAGGAGGGTGACAAAATCATCCACAACATAATCAACAAGATAAGATAGACCAATATGGAACAGTGAATACAGAACAATACTCTAGGTATGGTAATAGTTCTTCACATGTATGGAATCAATACTACTAGTAATTACACTTATCTTGGTGCTTATGATCTTGCTTGAATATACATGAAACCCAAGAACTTTTACTAAAGAGATTATTTCTTATTCATGAGGTTGAATACAAAGTAAACATGCATGTTTAAATATCACTAGTGGAATCATAGGAATATTGGTACATGAGTGATTCCCATTGAAAGCTAATTATGATATACTCTACATGATATACTGGTATGGTTACTATCATTGCTTTGATTACACATATCGAGCTTAGTAATCCATATGGAAATAGTAAACACTATTATCTCCATGGAATACGTTTATACAATGTAACCAAAATGTTTGATTAGGGTAGTGCTTATAGCTTAGAGATTACTACAAGTTTCACTACACTCTATCTATAAAATGTAATATTTTTATAGGTGCTTATTTGTAATATTCCCAAATGGGAAAAGTAGGAATATAGTGCAAAATATTGGAACAATGTTGCAGATAATCATTTAAACATCAAGAGGCTAATATGGAGACCTTTCATATGTTATTACAACAGAAAAATGTACATAAGAATAGGGCCATAAGATGCATAACAAGAAATACAAGCCTCCAATGAACAAAATCCCTCAATATGAGGTGTTGCAACCATATATAAAAGCTGGAAAACCCTTACAACGTTATTTTATTGGCTCTGCTACAAAAATTGATTATACATCATATCTAGAGTTGATATGTGCCTCAAAAGATAGATCTATATCAGATCTGAGCACTATACAAGCTCCTCTCTAGAACCCCTCAAGGGTTTTCAGCAAAACGCCAAGTTCAAGATGTAGATCTGAGATCTAAGACCGCAGATCTACAAAAAAATTACATATCTGGAAAGTGTGGCTGATCTGTTATGAGCAATAAAATAGCCTCCTCCAATAGATCTTCAAAGTGAAAGGCATATCCCCTTCACTAGAAAATCAGCTCTCCAAATGCTGTGCCAAACCACCTTGCAACTCCTCCTACAGAAATAACGCAGACCTGGAAGTAAACTATGCTGTAGGGATCAAAATTTGGTTGGCCTGATGCCAAGATCTGGAAATGAGCTCAAAGCCCTTCAAAATTTTCCTCCTAATGAAGTGGAAACCTCCTCCACTGAGAATGGGCAATGAAATGGCCTAGATCTAGAGATCTAGTCTCCACTTGCTGCAGCTTGAAAAAACAACCAAACCCTCAACAATATCTACATTGTAGTTGAAAGAAGAAGCTTGGCCTTAAGCCAGATAGTGGACAATGTAGTGCAAGACTCCTCCGAGAGCTCCTCAACGGAAGAGGTGGGATTCCCGATAAGGAACAACCTGTGCTAAACATCACTCTATCTTAGCTAAAGAACAAGAGAAAGATATATGTCTAAATAGAACATATATTCAGAAATATCATATACATCAACAACCTCCATATGGTTGTCATCCTCTTCCTTAAATAGAATATGAGCTTTCAAACCCTAAGCCCCATCCAAAAATATCACTACATTCACACAAAGCATCTCCATCTAAAACTGTGATGTCCCTCATTGATGGCCACTCCTCCATGACAACACTGTTGATTTGGTCAAGGTTGACCCAGTCAAAGTGATCCAACCCCTTTCACACGAAGGGTGCTTCAATTAAGCTGCCAAGATTTGTCTCTTCCACATTTTGCATTGATTTATTCATTATTAAGGAGATTTTTGGACCTCCTTTGCCCTCTTATTCTTTAAACAAAGCAATAAAACAAAATTGAATATTCCAATTAGCTCGTGACTAATTGGGAATATTACAGTCCTCCCTTCCCAAATGTTGCTTATCCTCAAGAAACTGACAACGTGAGTGCTGAAACTCTTCTCCTCCTCCATTGGTGACACTAACATGTGATAAGCTTCCCTCATAAGCTAAGTGTTCACCAATCCATCCCTCCATGAATTTCTCCTCCAAATTTCTCATGGGATGCAAATAATCCATCCCATAAGGAGAATATTTCAAATTAAACAAACATGGTTTGCCCAATGTTATCCTTAAAACATGTAGCATAAGGTAGATGGAGAAACTCTCTCCCATAGGGCACATACATACCTCCCATCCTTCCTCCATACATTCCCATAAAAAGTATAAGTACGTCATCAATGTATGAGATCAAAACTAAATACATACAAACAAAAATTTGTGCATATGGAGGTGGGTCATAGTCCCACATGTGGAACCAATGCAGTAAATCTCCTGACTACATCAGATCATGATGTCATAAGTGGTTTCCCCACCACTTACTTGTTGTCCAAGTCATCTCACTATGGTTGAAAGTGTGAGAGATATTTGGTGCCTTAGGAATGCACCCAAAGTGATACAAAATCTCCCTTTGACCTCCAAGGGAGTGCCCATGTTCAGAACTTTTTGTGGCCCAAAGTTGGCCATGAATTTTATATGGTATATTAATCCTTCTTGGAGTTATGGCCTACATATACATGGTGAAAGAATGCAAACAATAATCAAATGAAACATTATGTACATGAGCATATTCTTCACCAAAATTCCTCAAACAAATGGAGTGGTGCATAGATCTATCTCCTCTCTCAAAAGAAGAGGAGATATAGAGTTGACTCCTTTATAGAGTTGTGTTGCTGTCCCAACTCCACATGGTTTATTCATCTTTGAAAATTTTGATATAGTTCTCCTTCAAAGCCCTTCCAGGTGTAGCTTCTCATGATAATATTGTAGAATTTCATGGAATATGTGTGGCTAAAAAAGAACTCTTCATAGGATCTTTGTAGAAACTTCTCCTTGAGCTTGGAGGCTCTAGATAAGAAGATCCTACCATGATAATAGATTACTCCTTCTTGGAATGAATAGCCCTCTTCATGTAGCAGGTCATCAAGTATCATGCATGTGTGAAGATCCTTGGAATAATCCACCAACATTTGGGATTTCCAATATGGATCAATCTCCCATAGTGACAGCGTTGATGATTTATCAAAAGGAATATTTGTCATATGGCTGATATCCTCCTTGACATCTCCAATGCCAAAGGTATATGATGTAAGGTTTCTATCCCCTCCTTGCTTCCCTCCTTGTAGATGCATATGCTCAAATAAAGATTAAGATTTTTGAAACTTAGTTTCCCATGGGAGGCTATCATCTATCCAACACCTCCTTGTTTTAATAAAATCATGCATGTGTGGCCACCATCTTCTATCATGTATGGAATATTTATCTCCAAGTGAGATTACCTTCTGAATCTCCATAGCCAAGGAATGGTCTCCTTTCCCCATGATGGTGTCACCCTTCAATCTTGAAGCATTTCTTCTCAGTGCAGTATGAGATGAGAGAATGGATAATGGTGACAATGGAAAAATATCTCCCTCCTTGAGCTTACCCATGTCTCTCAGTGCTGTATTTTGGTCTTATAATGCTCCCATCCTTCCTGGATCTATGAAAGGAGCATCAATATGTGAGACATCTTTCACCAAATCTGAATCAGGTGGTCTCCCAGGCGGTTTATCAAGAGTTTTTTTGTATGAGCTCTCCTTTGAAGGAGCAATACTTTCTTCTTTTCCCTTTGATGGAAAAGAGGGCTTATGCTGAAATGCTTCCTTTGCTTTTGGCAAGGCATCTTGAAGGTATCTATCCCTTTCAATGGCATCATGTAGGGTAGTGGGCTTGGTATATTTAACCAATCCATGAAGAGGTTCATCTAACCCATCAATGAACATGTACACCCTTCTTGTTGCAGATAAATCAGGAACCATTACAAAAAGTCTTAAAAATTCAGAGATGTAAGTTTCTGCATTACCTGATTGTTTTATCTTTGCAAGCCCCATGAATGGTGCCTCAGGATCTCTTCTATCAAATCTTTCCACCAGCCTTCTAGTGAACTTTGAATAAGCAGTTACATTGGCATGACCCAATGTAGACAAGCCATGGAACCACTAGTCATGTGCTTCACCTTCAAGGTGTAGTGCTACAATCTTAATGGTTTCCATCTCTGGAACCTTGTTCAACTGAAAGTAGATGTCAAGTTTTTCTACCCAAGATTTTGCAGTACACTTGGATGACCCATCAAAATTGGGTAAAAAGAATATGTCCATAGTGTGATATTGATCATGATTTTGAATGAATCCACCACTTCTATGATGATGCCTTGGTCTTCTATTGTCCTTTATTTGACAAAACTCCTGAAAAATCAAGTGATCTTTGAATCTCTGAGTTTGAGATTCGTACTCCATAAAATAGTCTTCAAGGGATTATTGCTCTTGAAACCCTTCATTTCCCACAGACAAAAATGTAGGCATGGTAGAGGGTTGGGAAACTTGTGGTTGATGCATTGGTTGATCATTCCAGTGGTGAGACATGCTAGAGCCTTCCCCATGATGAAATCCTTTAGGGGATTCCTTGAATCTGTCCATTCTCATCTCCTTGATCTCTTTAGCAATGTCTTGCATGGCTCTAAGAAGGATCTTAGGGAACTCCTTCTCTTCATCTTCACCTCCAGATAAAGGAGTTTTACCCTTGTCTTCTTTGTCATTTGTATAATCAAATATTATGTGGCTTCTTCTTTGATACGTATTCTCTCTGTTAGTAAGAGGCTCTCCTTCTACAGATGACATATTGGCTTTTAGAATGCACATGTTGTGCCAAGATTATGCTTTGATACCACTGTAATATTCCCAAATGGGAAAAGCAGGAATATAGTGCAAAATATTGGAACAATGTTGCAGATCATCATTTAAACAACAAGAGGCCAATATGGATACCTTTCATATGTTATTACATCAGAAAAATGTACATAAGAAATGGGCCATAATATGCATAACAAGAAATACAAGCCTCTAATGAACAAAATCCCTCAATATGAGGTGTTGCAACCATATATAAAAGCTGGAAAACCCTTACAACGTTATTTTATTGGCTCTTCTACAGCAGTTGATTTTACCTCAGATATGTTGATCATGCCAACCTCCTGTTAAATTTTTGGCAAGCAATCCCCTTTTAAGCCTTGCGAACCCCCTTGGTTTTGCCTGTAAAATCCATTTTCCATCTATCGTTCCCCTCCTTTAAAACCGAAATGCGCTAAAAGGCTGGAAAACCCACAATTGAAAAGATATTAGGCCATAGCCCCTTTCGTTCAAGCCCCCTCCACCTTCTCTCCCATGTGACTAGAAGCTGAAACCAAATGCTAGCTCTGAAGGCGCTTACCGCATAAGGCTATCGAGCGCATTCTAAGCCATCCAATCAAACCATAGATCAATGTACTGCAACTCTCCCACCTTTGTGGTCCCTGCGCCCAAAAGCACTGTTCAAAACTAGTTGTATTCATCGCACCGCCTTTGAAGGGCAGGCGGTATTTTCTATTTTGGAGCGATTCCATAAACTGTGTGCCACGTGTCCTCGCGTACGGCTCCAATACCGCCCTACATCGCGCGTTAATGTTCGACCAAAGATACAGAGCGATATCCATGACAGCCATTCGATCTGAAAGTCTCCATCCAATGGTCATCACTTTGCGAAATTTCGCGGGTATTAATCCAAGTGTACAGTGCCCCGGGCCCGGAGTCTATCGCCCTTCGACGCAGTTTCAACCGTTGATATCATTGTAAGATCGTATGGCCCAGATCATTTGCTTGTCTCGCTGTTGACCCGGTCTTCCTCCACGTCACCCGTTCCACATGTGTGTCGCATGTTTTCTCCTCCCGCTATATATTCCAGTCATAAGTCAAAGTTTAATTTGTTTTACTTTAAAAACCTACACCAGTCCATCCTCCATCGTTTCACTGTATTTTTCATCGCCCCCTGCATACTTCTGCCATTTCATCATGTCGCTTTGTTACACAGTCATCTCCACTGCATTCACCCTCTCGTGCATTTGTTTTCTTAACAGGTTTGTGGGTTTTGCAGGTTTACAGCGACGGAGGATTATCGTAATTTACAGCCGACTTTACAGGAACCGAGGACGCGTCAAAGGACTAAGTTTCAGAAGCTATATTAATGAAGAAAGTCCTGTGAGATTATTACGACACGACTTTCATCAAAGAAGCCAGGAGCTAAAATCTGACAAAGCCTCCACAGTCGTTCAAGGCACAGATTTCCCAGAAGAAGATATTAATGTTGCGACAGAGAGTATCAGTGTGAGATCAGGGAATTAGATAACTACAATTAAAGTTCTTGAGCTCTGATCCACTATTAAGATACCAAGGTACTAGGTTGAAGATATCCCAGATCACACAGAGGGTACCATGCGCAGAAAACAATACCCTCCAGGTTTCATTTCAGCCGAATTTTCCTTCAGGAAAGGACAAAATGTTTATGTGATCTTACTTCTTTGCAGTATTCCTAAAGAGACTTTCACCCACAACATTTACTTCAGAAAGCAGACCCCAGAGTACACACAGCATTACAGAGCCGTCAAACAATATGGGCGGCCACTTTGTCACCATTTTGTTTTAATGAGACAATTAAATGTTCATCACCTCCCGATTTTGCTAGGTTTTTGTTTCTCCTATAAAATCCAGGAGAATGAATTATTTAGGGTTCAAGATTTTATCAGAAAATTATGCAATGAAGGAATTTTTGTATACATTTTGTTAAACTCTTGTATGAAGGCTTAAAGCCCATAGGGTCTCAGTGAGGAGGAGTTCCATCTTTTAAGAGGATTCTGGTCTTTGGTATTTCACAGTTTGTAACTTTCTCTTATATGTGTTATTTTAATAGATCATTTCATTTCATCCATCTTTCCTATATCATGTTTCTGGAATGTGAGTGGCTCACTAATTTTTGATATGGATTTATCCTAGTTGATACCCATGCTCGAATTATTCAAGTGCTTTAAATATGGCTCAGGCATGATATTCTGTTCCACTATTCATCTAAACCGTATTTATGCTATATTAGTTTCTTTGGGAGGGTTTTTTTTTAATGCTATTGTCATGTATGGATTCTTAGATTGGTAAGCCCATGCATGGTAGTATTGTGTATCTGGATATTAGCTCAATGATAACTAATATTTTCTCAATATTTCATTCACTACATACACTTTCTGATAATTTATTTCTGTGAGGTATTTCTGAATTGGCCCTCTTTACAGTAAGCTGTCTCTGAATTGTCTGTTCCTTTTTTATTAGAGTTTTGCATGTTGCCTCTGCATTATTCCTATCTCTGTATCATGTTCTGAAGGTCTTGGTCCCATTCAGATTAATATTCCTTTTTTTACAAGAGATAGCATGAGAGATTTTTACTGATGACTCCCTCTGTCATACCATATGCTCCTTGCTATATAAGATGTCCTAGGCACTGGTCTATCACAACTCTAGGTTGTCTCTAGGAGCGACAACATCTTTCCGGCGCCGTTGCCGGGAATCGAAGTTAAGAAAATCAGAATCCCTGGGCCTCGACAAAATCCTATTCACTCTCTAAGTAGGGGAGCACAGAGAGTTGAGAGTTGTAAATCCCTCACCTTGGCGACTCCACGTTCATTTATCAGGAGAATTTACTTGCAGTCCCAACTTCGATGGGGAAGAGACAAATGGCTTTGATTTGGTAAATCACTGTGGTGGATAGTAAGATCTTAAATCATCCACCTGGCGACTCCAGAACTCCCAAAAGACCAAACGACTCCACTGGAAGAAGACCCTAAACTGGTTGAGAGGATCCAGTGACCATCTTTGCAGAAACATGGATCCAAACATGGATACGGATACAAAGCTAGATACTTTGTATGATCAATTATATGAATTAATGAAAACGTTTGCTAGAGTGCTGAAGATGTATACGGCTAATATGAATGCAAATGGTGGTTATTTAGAGCAGCCCCTGCCTCTTCCAGAACAAGAACAAACTCAAGACGTGGATAATGAGCAAGACATGTATGATGCCTTAAAGCCCATGGAAGATGAGGAGGAAAGCGAGCAGGAACTGCTTGATTTCTTACCTATATCTTATGTTATGCTGATCAGGGAGTATCACGACCTAATAGAAAAAGCTAATAGGGAATGTCACTTTGAGGAAACAAGAGACCATATAGAAGATGCAGAATCTGATGTGGTGAAAGAAACCACTCATGAGCCTTGTAGTCTAACTGAGTATCATCAAGTTCATGAGGACTGGTCTGAATCAGAGGGAGATCAAGAAACATCAGAAGATCCTCAAGATTTCCCTGCAAGCACAACTGAAGATATTCTATAAGAGGTTCAAGAAGACATCCAGCCTCCAAATCAGCTGATGCAAGAGAAAGAGGACTGTTGTTCCTCTGTCTATGATGAGAGGGGAACACCTCTTTTGATAGAAGAAGAGATTGATCAGATATTAAATCAGCAGTCCACCTCAGAAATCTTTTATAGAACGCACACTCTTGCCCTTTCATCTTATGAGTTTGATGTTACAGATCCAGAAGACTCCTTTGTGAATCAGGACGAAGAAGGACATGCTGAGAATCCGACAGGTTTGATTGGTGACATTGTTTACGATTATGAATTTCCTAGTTATGATCTATTTGACGATGATTGTTTCCAGAGAGAAGCTGAGCCTGTAGAACCATCATCAGTAGACCCATGGGAGGAAAGCCAGGGCCAACAACTCCAGAGGAGCCGTGAACCTAGTCAACCTATCTATGACACTGATGGGGAAAGTTATGAAAGCATCAGTGGTGGGTGTCATGTGATCTAAGGCAGCAGTCCTTCCTTTCAGAAGATGAAGAGGAGAGCAAAGAAGAGATTCTTGAGCAAGATGAAAATAATGAGCCTTCTCTTGAAAAAGAGGAAGCAATGGAACAAACCACTGCTCAAGAATACATAGATATTTTCATGGAGCTCAGCACATCAGAGCAGAACATATCAGAGCTCCAAGAGGACTTAGCTGCAATACATGATGAGTCCTCCAGTTCAGAAGACGAAGGAGACACTCTTTCTTAAGATAGTCCTGCCAGATATTCATAACTATGTATCATTTCATGATCCTTATGCTCATTTCCTGCACACATTTGAAGAAGGACCAAGGGTCTCTTTGGGCAGCATGTTGCAAGCAGAAAGAAAATTTTCCAAAGCCGCTATTGTGGAACAAAAAGAGTGGGAGTTGCCCTGCTTATCCAGCCTGCTCAAGAAGTTGAGCAAGAAGGACCAGTCATGGGATCACTTGATGGACTGGTTGCATTGGAAAACATTGTTTGTAAGCTAGTCTGTAAATATTCCAGTTAGAGTAGGGTAAGTAGGAAAAGCTAAATAAAGCTCAGTCTATGAGCATGTAGTTAGTTGTTTTTAATTTCTGCAAAGTCCAGCAAGCCAGACAGTCTAATCCTGGCTTGACTGTTTTTCAATTTCTACCTTAGAGTGTAGTGAAGAAATTTGCTAGACAGTCTAACCCTAGCAGGTATTAGTTTAGGTAGAGAAAATGTGAGACCAACGGTTTAATTTGGTCTCATGGAGTAATAAGGGTAGAAGTAGAATAGGTTTATTTTTCATGTTTGCAAAATGGTGAAATTATCCAAGAAGGTCCCAGAAGAATATGAGGAGCTGTACCTGAAATAATTTTAGTCTTATAAAGAGATGTTTGCATGGTCATATCAGGACCTGAAAACTTCTAACATCAGCACAATGCAGCATAAAATTCCTCTAAAGGGAGAACCTTAATTTCAAAATTGGGATTGCAGAATGTGAAGATACAAGGGAATGAAGACTGGAGGACAGAATTTTGGAACTGCTGCAGTGATGAAAAACCAGAATGATATTTTGATAGAAGGTGAAAACTAGAAGTGCTGAAGAGCAGAGCCTGCATAGAGGATGATCAGGGAGGTCTGCGAAGTTCTCGACACGTCCAGGTATGAATGTGCCGTCCCCAGGTGGAGCCAATGTTGATCATGCCAACCTCCTGTTAAATTTTTTGCAAGCAATCCCCTTTTAAGCCTTGCGAACCCCCTTGGTTTTTGCCTGTAAAATCCATTTTCCATCTATCGTTCCCCTCCTTTAAAACCGAAATGCGCTAAAAGGCCGGAAAACCCACAATTGAAAAGATATTAGGCCGTAGCCCCTTTCGTTCAAGCCCCCTCCACCTTCTCTCCCATGTGACTGGAAGCCAAAACCAAATGCTAGCTCTGAAGGCGCTTACCGCATAAGGCTATCGGGCGCATTCTGAGCCGTCCGATCAAACCATAGATCAACGTACTGCAGCTCTCCCGCCTTTGTGGTCCCCGCGCCCAAAAGCACTGTTCAAAACCAGTTGTACTCATCGCACCGCCTTTGAAGGGCAGGCGGTATTTTCTATTTTGGAGCGATTCCATACACGGTGTGCAGCGTGTCCTCGCGTACGGCTCCAATACTGCCCTCCATCACGTGTTAATGTTCGACCAAAGATACGGTGCGATATCCATGACATCTGTTCGATCTGAAAGTCTCCATCCAATGGTCATCGCTCTGCGAAGTTGCGCGGGTATTAATCCAAGTGTACAGTGCCCCGGGCCCGGAGTCTATCGCCCTCCGACGCAGTTTCAACCATTGATCTCGTTGTAAGATCGTATGGCCCAGATCATTTGCTTGTCTCGTTGTTGACCCGGTATTCCTCCACGTCACCCGTTCTACGTGTGTGTCGCATGTTTTCTCCTCCCGCTATATATTCCAGTCATAAGTCAAAGTTTAATTTGTTTTACGTTAAAAACCTACACCAGTCCATCCTCCATCGTTTCACTGTATTTTTCATCGCCCCCTGCATACTTCCGCCATTTTATCACGTGGCTTTGTTACACAGTCATCTCCACTGCATTCACCCTCCTGTGCATTTGTTTTCTTAACAGGTTTGTGGGTTTTGCAGGTTTACAGTGACGGAGGATTATCGTAATTTACAGCCTCCATTACAGGAACAGAGGACGCATCAAAGGACTAAATTTCAAAAGCTATATTAATGAAGAAAGGTCTGGGAGATTATTACGACACAAATTTCATCAAAGAAGCCAGGAGATAAAATCTGACAAACCCTCCACAGTCGTTCAAGGCACAGATTTCCCAGAAGAAGATATTAATGTTGCGGCAGAGAGTATCAATGTGAGATCAGGGAATTAGATAACTGCAATTAAAGTTCTTGAGCTCTGATCCACTATTAAAATACAAAGGTACCAGGTCAAAGATATCCCAGATCACACAGAGGGTACCATGCGCAGAAAACAATACCCTCCAGTTTTCATTTCAGTCAAATTTTCCTTCAGGAAAGGACAGAATGTTTATGTGATCTTACTTCTTTGTAGTATTCCTGAAGAGACTTTCACCCACAACATTTACTTCAGAAAGCAGACCCCAGAGTACATACAACATTACAGAGCCATCAAACAGTATGGGTGGGCACTTTGTCACCATTTTGTTTTAATGAGACAATTAAATGTTCATCACCTACCGCTTTTGCTAGGTTTTTGTTTCTCCTATAAAACTCCAGGAGAACGAATTATTTAGGGTTCAAGATTTTATTAGAAAATTATGCAGCGAAGGAATTTTTGTATACATTTTGTTAAACTCTTGTATGAAGGCTCAGAGCCCATAGGGTCTCAGTGAGGAGGAGTTCCATCTGTTAAGAGGATTCTGGTCTTTGGTATTTCACAGTTTGTAACTTTCTCTTATATGTGTTATTTTAATAGATCATTTCATTTCATCCATCTTTCCTATATCATGTTTCTAGAATGCGAGTGGCTCACTGATTTTTGGTATGGATTTATCCTAGTTGATACCCATGCTCGAATTAGTCAAGCGCTTTAAATATGGCTCAGGCATGATATTCTGTTCCACTATTCATCTAAACCGTATTTCTGCTATATTAGTTTCTATGGGAGGGTGTTTTTAAAACACTATTGTCATGTATGGATTCTTAGATTGGTAAACCCATGCATGGTAGTATTGTGTATCTGGATATTAGCTCAATGATAACTAATATTTTCTCAATATTTCATTCACTACATACACTTTCTGATAATTTATTTCTGTGAGGTATTTCTGAATTGGCCCTCTTTACAGTAAGTTGTCTCTGAATTGTTTGTTCCTTTTATATTAGAGTTTTGCATGTTTCCTCTGCATTATTCCTATCTCTGTATCAGGTTCTGAAGGTCTTGGTCCCATTCATATTAATATTCCTTGTTTTACAAGAGATAGCATGAGAGCTTTTTACTGATGACTCCCTCTGTCATACCATATGCTCCTTGCTATATAAGATGTCCTAGGCACTTGTCTATCACAATTCTAAGATGTCTCTAGGAGCGACAACAAGATATATAGCTGACATGTTCCTCAAAAGATAGATCTATATCAGATCTGAGCACTATACAAGCTCCTCTCTAGAACCCCTTAAGGGTTTTCAGCAAAACACCAAGTTCAAGATGTAGATCTGAGATCTAAGACTGCAGATCTACTGAAAATTACAGATCTGGAAAGTGTGGCTGATCTGATATGATCAATAAAATAGCCTCCTCCAATAGATCTTCAAAGTGAAAGGCATATCCCCTTCACTTGAAAATAAACTCTCCAAATGGTGTGTCAAACCACCCTGCAACTCCTCCTACAGAAATAACGCAGATCTGGAAGTAAATTGCGCTGTAGGGATCAAAATATGGTTGGCCTGATGCCAAGATCTAGAAATTAGCTCAAAGCCCTTAAAAAATGTCCTCCTAATGAAGTGGAAACCTCCTCCACTGAGAATGGGCAATGAAATGTCCTATATCTAGAGATCTAGTCTCCATTTGCTGCAGCTTGCAAAATCAAACAAACCCTCAATAGGATCTGCGATGTAGTTGAAAGAAGAAGCTTGGCCTTAAGCCAGATAGTGGACAGTGTAGTGCAAGACTCCTCTAAGAGCTCCTCAATGGAAGAGGTGGGATTCCCGATCAGGAACACCCTGTGCTAAACAACACTCTATCTCAGCTAAACATCAAGAGAAAGATATATGTCTAAATAGACCATATATTCAGAAATACGATATGCATAAACAACCTCCATATGGCTTCCATCCTCTTCCTTAAATATAATATGAGCTTGCAAACCCTAAGTCCCATCCAAAAAGATCACTACATTCACACAAAGCATCTCCATCTAAAACTGCATTGTCCCTCATTGATGGCCACTCCTCCATGACAACGGTGTTGATTGGTCAAGGTTGACCCAGTGAAAGTGATCCAGCCCCTTTCACACCAAGGGTGCTTCAATTAAGTTGCTAAGATTTGTCTCTTTCACATTTAGCATTGATTTATTCATTATTAAGGAGAATTTTGGACCTCCTTTGCCTTGTTATTCTTTGAACAAAGCAATAAAACAAAATTGAATATTCCAATTAGCTCATGACTAATTGGGAATATTACATTATTTTACCTAATCAACAAGGTAAGCTAGACCAATCTGAAACAGTGAATACAGAACAATCCTCCATGTATGGTAATAGCTCTTAATATGGAATCAATACTACTAGTAATTACACTTATATTTGTGCTTATGAGTGTGCTTGAATATACATGAACCAAATCACTTTTATTAAAGAGATATTGTTTCTTATTCATGAGGTTGAATAAAAAGTAAAGATGTATTTTTTAAATATCACTAGTGGAATCATAGGAATACCACTGTTACTATCACCTTTATTAGGGATAATCCACTACCTTTACCGAGTAATCATTAGCATTGTGTTTATCTATGATAAGGTAAGTATGAATTCCGTATGAATCGTAATTGTTTGGTGATTTCACATATCACATTAGTATGGTGTATAAGGGTTCAAATATTATTACAAGTATCATGCTAATAGTTACATCTATCTTATATACGGCTTTTTTAAAACTATTTTAGATACATGATTACCATGGAAACGGGTTAACTAAGAGCAAGAGAAGATGATACTCATTATTGATGTTTACCTAATTAGTAGGATAGAGTATCATAATGGCACTTGGTGAGTAATCAATACTAGTAGGATCACCTTTATTCACATAAACTTAAGCATGTTGATGCTTACTTGTAGCTTACATTCTTAGCTTACATAAGCTAGTATCATAAGAGTTATGATCCTTATACCTCAACTTACACTAGAATCTTACATATATTATGCATATTCACTTGATCACTACTATGTGTAAGCTCTGATACGAGTTAGTTATGGGAATTATGTGTGTTAATTCTATATTGACTCTATTACAACTTATCGATATTGTACATACTATTCCACTTATTATGGAGAAACAATGTGAAGTATGTGTGTTACTTCTATATTGACTCTATTACAACTTATCTATATTGTACATACTATTCCACTTATTATGGAGAAACTGTACCTTATTAACCACACTAAGTGAGTTAAGCTATACCAGTAATGATTTAAATACATTATGGATATTACTTATACTTATATAATATTGGATACATATACGTTTTGCAAGTATGATCATAGTGATATGTATGAATACATATCATGTATAAGCTCTATGATTACTGTGATTTCACTCTACAGCTTACCTCATAATCATGTAGGTTGTTATATTATAGAGAATACATAGCTTGAACACCATTGAAGATGTACCAATCCTATTTCTTTTTCTTATTCCTTGTGTCATTGCCAAATCAATGTATTGTACTGGTTCAATTTGGTGTAGATATAGTCAAGATAAGGTAAGAAATGATTATCATACTATACATTGTATCACCTTACTAAATGGGGTTTAAATTACCCTTATAATATGTGTCTTTTCCCTAATGGAGTTTCTAGTATCAGCTGAAGGACACATCATATGTGGATTATGTTGGAAATACTGAGAGGGGGGGTGAATCGATATTCCTTTCAATTAGAGCATTAGTTAATCTTCAATTATTATCAATGTTTGTACAATGATAGCAGCAAACAAGAGGAACACAAATGCACACATTTTTTAAGGTGGAAACCCATTCCGGGAAAAAAACCACCTAATGCTTTTCTAATAATTCTTTAATATTCAACTCCAATTGAAAATAAATCTCCAACTTCCTAGAATCTAGAAAAGCATTCTTCTCCAGCTCCCACTGGATGGATGCTCCAATGCCCGAGATTCTTCAGTAGTCAAATGAACGGATGCCCCAACACCCAATGAGCTACACCTCACCCTAGCACCACCCTACCACCCTATAGAAGAATAAAATAAGAATGGACTCCCGTACCAAGGAAAATGGTCCACTTTACAATGATATAGAATGATGTAGAAGAAGAAGATACACTAGAACATAACCCCAACTATGACACAACCACCTAATGATGATCCTAGACCTCCCAACACTGCCTCTTCAACCCTTGGCAGATAGACACTAGTACAATTTTTACAATAATGTATTTACAATGACTTAGTACAATGACACCTTTACAATGATTGTATGCAGTGCTACCCACTTGAAGACTTCATATGATGAAATTCTTGCTGCTATTATACACCTTGGTTGCTACTCTTGTCATGTTACCCTCTGGTGCACCTTGCTTTGCTTCGCTGTCATATAAATTCTGGTCCTTTGCAACCCTTGACAACACATGATCTACCTTTTTCTTGCCTTCTAAGAGCTCGATATTGAATCTGGTGTATCTCTATTATTTCAGATCCTCAATATCTGATTTTTGATCCTATAGTATTCCTCTGAGGCGTCTTTCCAATTCCATAGGTCTGACCCAATTTGTATTCTTTAAGAGAGAGTTATACCCAATCTCTCACAATGCCCTAATTATGGAATGTTTCAGCAGAGCGAACTTGTACGCACGTGCCATGTGTCATTGTTTCTTCATTTGGCTTTGAAATTGATAGAGAAAAAACTATAGTCTGTGAACTATCTGTAAATTTTTACGAAATTCCAATACAATACTCAGAGAGAGAGTTATGACGATTTTACCACAGTCACTTCTTTGAGATGAATTTCAGGAGCCTACAAAAACCCTAACTTCCACAGATCATATATCCAAAAATATTGTGCACCTTGATCTGAAATTTTTACAGTAGCTTCCTTAGGATATCAGCTTCACCTCATAAAAATTTCAGCTTCTTAACCTTCGTAGAAAAAAAATTTAGGTGGCTACTGCAAACCTATTTGACTAAATCCATACCCTGGGGAGGAAATAGAATCTGGTTATGTGTGCTTGGGTTAGACGGGGCCTCAACAGAGTGAACATCCGAGGGCTTTTAGGAGCAGAAATACTGGTATGAATTTTCAATGACCCATGCCCCAACCCCCGTAGGTTTTAGGCCTGCTTCGGTACAATCGAGCATGAATATCTCTCAAACCGTGAAGAATTACATGGCTTGCCATATATCAACGGAAACATCTCGACAAGTAAGAAAACATCAAAAATATAATTGACCGAATATATTAATTTGGTAAGATAAAGATTCCCATGCAATATTGGGTTAGCCCCTGGTGCTACTTGGGTTGACATCAATGACAACCGTTGATCAATAATCTCCCCCTTTGGCATTGATGGCAACACAAGTACTACCCCTGTGATCATGACACCTCTTCCTACAACATTCTCTCCCCCTTTGACATCAATGGAAAAGGGTAACTCCCCCTGAAAAAAAACCATCCTACGGACCTGTACACACTTCCACTCCCCCCGACACACAACCGTCCTGCAGACCTGTAATCTACTTCCACTCCCCCTTTATATTATGAAAAAGGAAAATCTAATGATAACTTGGGAGAATCCCAAGCTTCTGGCGAAGATATTCCAATGCTAACGAATATTTAATATGTGATTCTTTTGGTGCTTCTTGGAATCTTGCTACTTGTCCAACTGCTTGTGTAACATTTGGTCGGGACGCTGTTACATATAGAAGAATACTAATCATAGATCTATACAACCTTTGATCGACATCCTTATATGAGTCGTCTATGCTCAATTTGAAACCTGTTACCATTGGAGTAAGGATGGGTTTGCAATTTTCCATTTTAAATTTCTTGAGCATTTCCTTGATGTACTTGGCTTGAAATATAAATATTCCTTTCTCTTTCTGAGATATTTGAAGCCCTAAGAAGTATGTCAGCTCACCAAGTAAAGACATCTCGAAATCACTTTGCACCTTTGTAGCAAACTTCTTACTTAATCGATCATCATTTCTACCAATTATTGTATCATCCTCTTTAGCTATTAGACATGCTTTAGTTGCTTCATCCAGAACATATATGTCGTTTGGAGCTCGACTTGTTGTAGCCACAATTTCACCATACACACCTTTCCTGATTTCACATTTCGTGGAGTTGAATAGTATTGTGTGTCCTTGATCACACATTTGTCCAACACTGAGCAGATTGTGATTCATGTTTTCAACCAATAGAACATTCTTGGCTAGAGCATATTTGCTTCCGAGAGTGATAGTACCTGATCCTATAACATTTGAAGATCCATCATTTCTAAAGGACACGGTTCCATCCTTCTTCTCTTTCAGAGATACAAATTTATTTCTATCTCCAGTCATATGCATTGAGAAACTGCTATCAACATACCACATATCGTTGTTCTTTTGAGCCTTGAAAGCAAGAGCACAATTATCATTCTTCTTCTTCTTCCATGTTCGTTCGTTCTGTGGCTTCGAAGATTCTTCTGGAGGATTTTCAAGTCTGCAGTCTTTGGTTGTGTGTCCAAAGTTTCGACATTTATAACATTCAATATTATTTCTTAATTGTTCAAATCTATTGATGTTTCACTGAGCCCTGAGAAGTTCATATTTGACAGATCTCCTGTAATTGTATTCGTTCCTAGGGTATGTGCGACATTCTACAGCTTTATGACCAAATTTTCCACATGAATAACACTAGCCATAAAAAATATGTTGGTACCTGGATGGAAATTTTCGTCGAGGAATTATCTTCCAAGGTCGTTCTTGCGAATCTTGTCCAATGACGTCTACATGCATGTCAAATCTCATAGGTTCATTGTATTTTGTTATAGAAGGTCCTGCTTCTTCTTCTTTGTAACCGATGTTAGTTTTGTCGTTGTAAGATCATTGATTGTTGATGAGTTCTTCCAATGCCCTTGAGTTGTTGCAGAGTTTTGGATAGTTTTTCCTTTCTTCACTTCCTCACGCAGTGAGACTACTTCGGCTTCTAATTCTTCCCTTTCTTGGTTTCTTTCTTCCAACTTCTTTTGAAGTGAATCTTCAATGCATTTGTGTTCTTCAACTTCAATTTTGAGACTTGAACTTGTTCTTCAAGAGTATTGGAATGGATCTTCTCCGCCTTGAGATCTTTTATAAGCTTGATTTCTTCCTCATAAAATTCTTCTATGGTCCATCCTTCTTCTTCGTTGTTTGATACCTCTTGTTTATTGTGCTTGGGTTTATTGTGCTTGGCCATAAATAATACTCTCTCATTGGCTTCTTCTTCACTGTCATTGTCTTCATCGAATGATGAACTATCTTCTTTAGAGAGAAAGTTCCTTTTGGATCCTTGCTTGTTGAATTTCTTAAAGCCTTTCTTTCCTTTCGAGTTGCCATCACTTCTGTTTGGAAATTTTGCTGCAAAATGCCCAACCTCATTACAGCTGAAACATATCAATGGAAGTTTACCTTTGAATTGTTCCTTACCAATTTTTAGTTTTCTCGTGAATTAAGCATATTCTTCATCATCTCCCTTTTCTTCACACTTGCAAGTGCATGTCTTTTCAATTGAAGGTTGTTTATCCTTATTGGTTTTCTTAGATGCAACGAACGCAGTTTCTAGATGTGAAGTACCCTCTTCTTCATCAAGTCTCATTTCATATGCTATGAGAACTCCATGTAATTCCTCTTTGCTGAGTTTGTCCAGATTTGCACTGTATTCTAAGACCGATACCTTTGGGTTGAATCTCCCTGGTAACATTCTAAGAATCTTCCGTATAATAGTCTTCTCATCAACTAGCTCTCCCAATCCTTCCAGAGTATTGGTTATTTCATCAACGCATTGGAAGTATGCAACAATGTTGCAATCTTCTTTCATTCTGAGTTGCTCAAATTTTGCTCTATATATTTGAAGCTTTGCTTCTTTGACATTTGAGTCACCTGCATATATATTCTCAAGCTTGTCCCATACATTTTTGGCAGTTTTACAACCCAACACCTTATGATAAGCAGATTCAATAAGTCCACCGATAATAATATTCTTTGCTTTTGCATCATTTACCAAATTCTTCTTACCTTGTTCATCCGCGGTTGATGTAAATCCATTTTGAACAGTGTCCCATACTTCGTAACCTTGCGCCAAGAGATAGACCTCCATTCTTCCTTTCGAAAGTGCATAATTATTTTCATTGAATAGAGGTACACCATTCTTGGTATGCTCCATGACCTCCTTCCAGCTGTTAAACTGCTATTGAAGGAACCAAGCTCCAATACCAATTGTTGGAAATACTAAGAAGGGGGGGGTGAATCAGTATTCCTTTCAATTAGAGCATTAGTTAATCTTCAATTATTATCAGTGTTTGTACAATGATAGCAGCAAACAAGAGGAACACAAATGCACACAGCTTTTAAGGTGGAAACCCACTCCGAGACAAAAACCACCTAATGCTTTTCTAATAATTCTTTAATATTCAACTCCAATTGAAAATAAAGCTCCAACTTCCTAGAATCTAGAAAAGCATTCTTCTCCAGCTCCCACTGGATGGACACTCCAACGCCCAAGATTCTTCAGTAGTCAACTGAACGAATGCCCCAACACCCAATGAGCTACAACTCACCCTAGCACCACCCTACCACCCTATAGAAGAATAAAAGAAGAATGGACTCTCGTACCAGGGAAAATGGTCCACTTTACAATGATATAGAATGATGTAGAAGAAGAAGATACACTAGACCATAACCCCAACTTTGACACAACCACCTAATGATGATCCTAGACCTCCCAACACTGCCTCTTCAACCCTTGGCAGATAGACACTAGTACAATTTTTACAATAATGTATTTACAATGACTTAGTACAATGATACATTTACAATGATTGTATGCAGTGTTGCCCACTTGAAGAATTCATATGATGAACTTCTTGCTGTTGTTATGTACCTTGGTTACTTCTCTTGTCATGCTACCCTCTACTGCACCTTGCTTTGCTTTGCTGCCATTGAAATTCTGGTCCTTTGCAACCCTTGACAACACATGATCTAACTTTTTCTTGCCTTCTAGGAGCTCGATATTGAATCTGGTGTATCTCTATTATTTCAGATCCTCAATATCTGATTTTCTGTCTTGTAGTATTCCTCTAAGTTGTCTTTCCAATGCCATAGGTCTGAACCAATTTGGATTCTTTAAGAGAGAGTTATACCCAATCTCTCACAATGCCCTAATTATGGACTGTTTCAGCATAGCGAACTTGTACGACGTGCCATGTGTCATTGTTTCTTCATTCGGCTCTGAAATTGATAGAGAGAAAAAATATTTTGTGCAATATTTGTCACTTTTTATGGAATTCCAATCCGATACTCAGAGAGAGAGTTATGACGATTTTACCACGGTCACTTCTTTGAGATGAATTTCAGGAGCCTGCAAAAACCCTGACTTCCATAGATCATATCTCCAAAAATATTGTGCACCTTGATCTAAAATTTTTACAAAATTTTCCTCAGGATTTCAGCTTCGCCTCATAAAAATTTCAGCTACTGAAACTTCGTAGAAAAAAATTTAGAGCGAAAATTCCATGATGACCTGTTTCAGATGGCGAAATCCCTTACGTAAGGAGGAAATGAAGATCACAATTTATATAAATGCTTAGGTTGAGAGGGGCTTAAACAAGTGAACGTGGGAGGGATTTTAGGAGCATAAAAAATATTAATTATGACTTTTCAATGACCCATGCCCCAACCCCATGGGGTTTTAGCCCACTAACTGGGGGTACAAACTTCAAACATGAATATCTCTCAAACCGTGAAGAATTACATGGCGCGCCATATATCAACGGAAACATATCGACAAGTAGAAACCATAAAAATCATTATTGAACAAGAATATATTAATTTGGTAGGTCAAAATTCCCTTGCAATATTGGGTTAGCCCCTGGTGCTGCTTGGGTTGACATCAATGACAACCGCTGATCAACAGATTAGAAGATGGAAAAGTTTCCATGTATGGGAATAACATAGTAATCATACTAAGATATCATACCACTAGTAATTTCCATATAAAACACGTATGGTATAAGCTAACCCAGGATCATATATGGTTTTCTATGGTATTCATAGTAATCATAACACTGGTGCACTTCTATAAAATAAAATTTTATTGCAACGTAAGTATTGCTCATATCACTTATACTATTATTATGGTTCACTTTACCTGATTTTATTCATAACAAGTGCTTACATATCACTCATAATTATCACTATATTAGGGAAAGCCTTACCATGTGTTACCAGCTTAATGGGCTTCAACTATTCAAACAGATTAATGGAATCACTTCTATGTATAAGATTGTTGTGTCATTGAAAGGATAGCTCAATTCACACATTGATAGCATGGTATTACTAGTGGGAAAAAAATGTAACTATGAGCGTAATCATCACTATATCTGTAATTACACATGATCTCTTGTTATACACATGTCATATTAGCTTATGTTACCCTTATCCCTGTATTGCAATCAATTACACACCCTCTAGTAATCATAACATTGGTGCACTTCTATAAACTAAGTTTTTATTACAACGTAAGTATTTTGCATATCACTTATCCTTTTCTTATGGTTCTACTTTACCTACTTATATCCACAACAAGTGCTTACATATTACTCATACCTATCATTATATTAGGGAAAGCCTTACCATGTGTTACCAGCTTAATGGGCTTCAACTATTCACACAGATTGATGGAATTGCTTCTATGTATAAGCTTACTATTTCATTGAAAGGATTAGCTCAATTCACACATTGATATCATGCTATTACTAGTGGGCAACAACTGTAACTACGAGCGTAATCATCACTATATCTGTAATTACACATGATCTCTTGTTATACACATGTCATATTAGCTTATGTTACCCTTATCTCTATATTGAAATCAATTACACACCCTTTATTATGGAGATTATTATCAACATTAGTATTCCATAAGTAAACATGAACTATCAGCTATAATGGTAATGCATAGGGTAAAATATGATCACCTTTATCTATAATAGCTAGTATCATTGCTATGATAACCCATGTATTATGCATAGTGATATAAAATTTGTACACATTAAACTGAGCTTGTTGTATAAGTCATAAGCTTATTTGTAATCAGATCAATGGTGTTCAATCATTCCATATAAGCTACTAGTATAGAATCATAGTACTATCCCTATTCAAGCTCAGCTGGTAAGAAGTATTACACCTGTACAGTTCAATCTTGTATAATCTTTAAGCATTAACCTAATCAAATCAATGGTATTGGGATTCCATATCATCTGCTACTTTGGTTACTGAGATAGAATTCCCACTTATTCAACCCCATCTTACAACTGATGGCTTTCAAACTGGCTCAAATGATCTTGATCACCTATCAAACCTTTAGGAATTACTCCACATGGATCAAGGCACCTAATAAAACCAAACACCCTGCCAAACTAGCTAGTCCTTATGGCTTTGGCTGGCATAGAAACTCCCATTGAGACAACATCATAATAATCCCAATTACCGCTATCAATAGGCACTTAATCATGAGCACCAACAAAACCTGGATATGGAACAAGTGGGATGTTACTAGCCAGTCTTTGGGCTCTTTGAACCAGTTATTTCCTCGTCCACTACTTGGAGATTACTCTTAAACCTATATATTGATTTGATTTTTATAGGATTTTTATATGAGAATAAAATTCTTATCCTCAGAATGTATGTTATATTAATGAAAAGAACTGGAAAATTAAAAAAATCCTGCATGGGTTGCTTTGCTTGATTTGATTAAAGTCACAGATTTGTGGGTTGCCTTGCTTGTAATTAAATTAATTTAGGATTTCACTCTAATATGACTATTTCTACATGACATGAATCATTGTCACAACATGTTTTGGACTCTACCTTTATGAATTCCCATTTAAGCCTTAAGTGCAGGATGTTGCTAGGTTTGTGTTGGTGTCTAGATATGAAAAGAATTCAAACCTTTCTCCACATAAATTATCAACCCGAGGGCGTTAGTTATTTCAAGACTAACGGAAAAGTATGTGCAGATACAAGTACATGACCTGCTTTAGATCACAGGTTTAATTCCACAACACACAAACCACTGTAACAAAAATTAAATAAACTGCAAAAATTAAACAGCATTCACGGCAATTAAGGATAAACTGTAACAACAGTAAAGAAATCACACTAAAATGCGAAACTGCAAGAAAAAGGGAAAGCGCAACACCTGGTTAGAAGAGTGGGCCCAAATCTCTGATCAGGGCTGTGGAAACTCACGAATTACAGGAGAAACAACAAGCTATTATACATTCAATTAATGATAAAAATATTGATTACAATATCTGTATCTCAAAGGGCTTAACCCTCTATGCCTTCTCCTATGCGTTCTCTCCCCTGCGTTCTGATTTGTGCCCCTTTAAATATACAAACAACAAAGGGGAAATAAATTGATTACAAAATATCAATAACGAATATGAGATCTGAAAGATCTTTACATCATGATTCAGCTGGCACAAGTCGAATCTGGCAATTACAATTGGGGAAATTTTGGAAAACGGCCACAACAGAAAATCTGCAAATCTGTCCTTCGAAGAACCCTGTGTTTCTCTCAATCAAGACCGAATTTTGGAAAAATTCTCAGCATAAAACTAATTTGGTCCGTTATGCACAAAACCCATGTTTCAGATTTTCAGGATTCTTCTCCATTTGCCAGAAAAGTTCAACACAAAACTGTCTCTTGTTATTCCACCGAATTTCTGAGTTGGAATATTTAATTAACTGCTGAAAATCAAATTTGCAATCTGGAAGAGATATTGGAGGCAAAAATAGTGAGTTATATTATAATTAATTCATTAATAAACCATCATTGGAAAAATCATGCATAATAATCATTAATTTATTAAAATAAAGGAGAACAAATATTATTTATCCAAAAGAGCACAAATAATTATGAAATGGAATTATATAATAAATTATGATAAATATTGTGATACAAGAACATTAGAAATGGATGAAATGAATGTTAAGAAGTGATAATAATAATACAAATTAGAGGCCCAACAGTTTGAACTCTGAATTTTCTAAATTAAGTCTTAACTGCAGGTTGTTAGTAGGTTTGAACTATGAATTTCCTAGCAGTCAAGTTGGTCATAGATGCAGTATGCCTTTGGGCCAGTTATAATCATTTTAAATCAAGAACTTAAAAAAGTAAAATATTCCTTTATCATTTTCTTTCTCAAAAAAACAAAACCCGCCCTTTATCATTCTATCTCAAATAAAATATGGTCTTTGTGCAAGGTAGAACTTGCATTTCCAACAATAGCATAGCCATCATATCAATAATTGTGATTCCAAATGTAATTGTTTATTTAAGTCCCACATGATAGTGTGTTTGTTTCCCTAATACATTTTCATATAGTTAAAAAGAATCCTAGATAAGGCAGAGAGGGTGTATTTCCCTCCCTTTTGTAACCCTTAGAAATAAATGGGAGATAAAGAGGACATAAGAAAGGTAGATAGGAAAGAAAACAAAACCTTTAACTTAGATCCATAGGTCTGTATTTTGCATAGGTCAATGGTATCTAAATAACATGTCATGTATGACATAGAAAACTCCTGAATTATTGTATGATCTTTATGGCAGTATAGGATTTCTTATTTTTTTTAAATTTGTTAAATTGTTTTGTTTTAATTGTTATGTTAAATTGTTAAATTACATGTTTAAAACCAAGAATGAACTTTTATTACTCTGCGCATAAATAATTTATCTACTGTTGTTTAAAATTTTTACCATCAACCAGTGGCATTTTTCCTGTCATATCATCTAAACCATACTTCTGTTTATAATGCCTAAATTTACACAATTGAAGGCCCATCCTTAACCAAGTATCTGATCAAGAGCTTGTTGCCTCTGATCTACCTATGTATTTATGATATGCCTTTGATCTGCCTTTGTTTTGCTGAAATCACAAATCAAAATTTATATCCTTAACCAAGTCTCTGATGAAGAGCTTGTTGCCTCTGATCTACCTCTATATTTATGATCTTCCTCTATTTGTTGAAAGCACGGATCCAAATTTATTTGGGAATCAGGTTTGATGTGAAATTTTTCTTTCAGATTTGTAGTACCCTTTTCAACGATGCTAGCAGTGTTGTTCTTCTTGAATTATAGGAATAAAAAATCACTTAGTGTAGCAACAATATTATTATCATGATTTGGGACATCATCTTCCACACTATCTCTTTGATCTGGTGCTCCAATATTCTGAAGCAGGTTGATTGGATGTGTTAGCCTTTGATTCAACATTTGGGAAAAAAATATTTGTTTTTGAAAATCTATACTTTATATGTGACCTGCATTTCTAAATCAACTTTAAAAGTTGAGTATTTCCTAGATTATACTTTGAGGAATATTCATTAAAATTTGTTATGCATTTCCCTACCATGAAGTTTGATCAACTGGTTGTCTCTAAGAATTTCCCTTTCAACGTAATAGGAATACAGACAACAATTAATAGTTTGTTGCATTCAAGTAATCAAGAGACTAAACCATGTTGCAACTCAAGAATTTATGCTTCTCCTTCTCTTCTTTTCAGTAAACACAGAAAAAACTGCCCATTTGAGAGTCGACCACAAAGTCACACATAATGCTAGTAGTCATAAATTATAGCTAGAATTATAACTAGATATTTGGATTTTTCACTCTTCATAGTTTGATTATTGAGTCAATACATATGCATGTAGCCACACTGTGATGCCAAAATGGTTTTTACAAAGATTTTTTTATTGCAACATTCCTACAATCTACCAAAAAGTTGTTGCAAGATTTGGATGCTATCAAGATTGAGAGCATCATATTCAAATGAATTACAAAAATTATACCATATCTAATGCTAGATACTACATAATCTGGACTCTACGTAGACCCAAATAAGTCATCACTAGTCTAGTCATTACTAGTCTATAATCATCATTGAGGTCATGTTTGAAGTATTGATCAAATCCATCAATTTAGTTTCATTCCCATGTGGATCTTAAAATAAACCACCTATGGTTTGGGATGACTAAATGTCAGCTACCATTCAAAAAATTCAACATTTTTTCTATCTTTACTTGAAGATATCCCTGATATTTTTGGTTTTCATGTCACTAATTTGTTTGTGTAATATTCCTAAATTAGCCATGAGCTAGTTGGAATATTAAATTTTTTTTTGCTTCTTTGTTTGATGAATAAGAGGGTATGGGGACCCATAAATCTCCTTAATATGAATAAAAACACTCCTAATGTGAAAGGAGGACATTTTAGCAGCTTTGTTAAGCACCCTTATGTGTGAAAAGGGGTTGGAACACATAGACTGGGTCAACTTTGACCAAATCAACAACACTGTCATGGAGGAGTGGACATTTATGGAGGGACATCACAGTTTTATATGGAGACACTTTGCATGGAAGTAGTGTCATAAATGAATGGGGCTTAGGGTTAGAAATCTCACTTCTTATATAAGGAAGAGGATGGCAGCCATATGGGGGGATGTTTTAGATTTGATATTTCTGAATATATGGTCTCTTTAGACATGCATCTTTCTTCAGCTGTTTAGCTAATATTGTAGTGATGTTTAGCACAAGGATGTTCCTGATAGGGAATCCCACCTCTTTCGTTGAGAGGCCTCTAGGAAGAGTTTTCACTACATTCCCCTATCAGGCATTTGGCCAAAGCTACAACTTTCATCTACAACACAAATTCTGTTTAGATATGTGTTGAGTTGCAGGGTGCAACAGTGAAGGGTTTCTTTGGATCATTTTTGAGCTAGTCTTCAATGGAGGAAGCTTCCTTTCCATTGGGAGATCAGTAAAGAAGGTCCTTGAGCTTCATGACATATTTTGGCATCAGGCCAAGGTGATATCATCCCCTACAGTGCAGTTCCAGTCTACAACTGTGTTATTTTAGTGAGCTGTTGCAGGGGTAAGATCAGTGCTCCATTTGGAGTGTTTTCTTTCCATTGAAGGGATCAACCCTTCAGTGAGAGAGTCCATTGGAGGAGTTCCATTCAGATCTACATTAGTTTTAGCCACCTCCTTCTATGTGCTTCAGTTGTAGTGGTTATTCATCCCTAGGGCTTTAACTCCCATCATATATTTTGGGTATTTCCAGAAACCTTTCCTGGGTTGTCTTGGAAATGTGTATGGGTGCATAGATCTCCATTTTTGGCCTTATATGAGCATGGTATCATTATATCCATTTATTTATGTTTTCCAGCGACAGTATTAGTCACTAAAACTGCGTTGTGCTTGCTTTAGTATTTGTGTAGCAGTGTATTACATGTTTTGGGTGCTTGTGGGCATTAGAGGCTTCTTTTGCCTATCTTGAGGGCCTTGATCCCCAAGATATTGTACTTATTATTTGCTATTATACATAATATCATGGATCTATCATTTGGATCATATGTAATGTGTTAACATTTGCTGCTATTTCCTTCATTGTGAGCTATATTCCCGCTTTTCCCATTTGGGAATATTACAGTGGTATCAGAGCATAATCTTGGCTCAACATGTGAAGATATTGCATCTATGTTATCAGAAGAAGAAGAGGATTCTCACAGAAAGGAGAAGACTCAGAGAAGTGACAAAGGTAATTCTCCATTATTTGGAGAAATGGAGGGAAAGAATTTTTCAGAACTTCTTCTCCAAACTATGCATGAGATTAATAGAGAAATCAAGGGAATGAGGAGGTAAAGACATGGAGATCCCTCAAGAATATTTGTAGATGAAGAAAACTATAGTTATTCATATTTTGGGTGTGAGCATTCAGCCAGACAATCAAATCTACAACGCTCTACCATGCCTATATTCATGGCCAGAGAGATGGAGGGAGGAGATGTGCCAAAGGAGGAGACTCTTGGTTATCTTCAAGAATATGAATCTCAATCACAGAGGTTCAGAGATCATCTAAAATTCCAAGGGTTTTTCAAGATCAAGGAGAATAGAAGACCTTGCAACCATGGTAGAAGCAAAAGGTGCAAGCAGCATGATTTGGGTAGATTCTTTCTATCTAATTTTGATGGGTCACCTAGATGCACAGCTAGGGCTTGGGTGAAGGAGCTAAACACCTATTTGTAGCAACACCAAGTTTCAGAAGATGAAGCCATTAGAGTAGTAGTGCTGCATCTTGAAGGTAAGGCTTATGCCTCATGGTTTTATGAAACTTCTTCCTTGAATCAGGTAAATGCATCTACTTATGCAAAGTTCACTAGGAGGTTAGTGAAAAGATTCGATGTAAAACATTATGAAACATTCTTGGATGAGCTAGCCAAGCTTAAACAAACAAATCCTTTCCATGAGTCGGAAGGATCCATAAACCCAACTCCATTCCAAAATTCTATTGAGGGGGTTGAAAACTTGCAGAAAACCTTGCTAAAGGCAAGATCGACCCCACTTGAGGAAGAGCTCTCTTCTCAAAGGGAAGATATGGAGATCTCTTTTCCAAAAGAGGATCAAAACAAAGAGCCTCATAATGATGGTGAGGTAACCTCCATTAATGATGAAGGGGAAGATCAAGCAGGAGGTAATAGTGCTGTCACATCAGGAGAAGATCTATTACCTCATGAAGAGGAAGATGAAGCAATTGCTCCAATGAGAGGAATTCTTGTACCCTTGCAAGAAGTTCCAATATTGATAGATTGTGAGACCTTGCAAATGAAAGGAGAAGATAGGGAGGATGGCCAGTATCATATTATTAGGATTACACACCCCTATCTATTTTATAAGGTTGATGCATAAAAGAGGCATACTGATTTGCGCAGTGAGAGCAAGGACAAAATAGTCCACTCATATATGTAGTCTACTCTTAATATTGATGTCTCGATACATGGAGGAATTCTACTAGGGAGACCCCCTGATTGGAAGATGAACACAAAGTTCTCTCAACATGCTGCAGCATTGATATGTTTGGCTAATGAAGAAGAAATTGGAGGTCATGATACAATGCTGAGGGTCTTGGGTAGACTCAAGGAGGAGGGAGACATTCTCCCATCATCATCATTACCCACTTTCATTTCATATCTTGCACTGAAGGAGCAGCAGAGGGAGGATAACAACATTCCATTATGTGACTTTGGCATGGGAGATGTCAAAGAAGAGGACAACCATATGACAGATGCTTTATATGATAGATCATCAGCGCTGTCACTATGAAGGATAGATCCATTTTTTAAATCCCAGGATCTTTTCACTTGTATGATACTTGATGACCAGCTACATGAGGGGGGCTATTCAATCAGAGATGAGGTCATCTACTATCATGGTATGATCTTCTTATCTAGAGCATCCAAGCTCAAGGAGAAGTTACTACATGCAATACATGGAAATTTTCTCTTCAACCATACTTATTCCATGAGAGAATATCACACCATCATGGATGGGTACACTTGGGAAGGCTTTGAAGAAGAGATATATCAGCATTTGAGGAGATGCATGGATCATGTGGAGATGGAGGAGATACATAACTCTTTGGGGGTATTATCACAACCACCTCTTTCCTCTTTGGGAACGAGAGGGGATCTATCTATGAGCCAATCCATTTGTATGAGCAGAATTTATGGTAAGGATCATGTTTTTATGCATAATGATTTACTTGATGATTATTTGGATTCCTTTACCATATATGTGCAGGCCATTGCTCCAAGCAGGAGCATTCTTCCATTTAAACTTCATGGCCAACTTTGGGCCATAAACATTGTTGAGCATGGCCACTCCCTAGGAGGATATAGGGAGATGATGTATCATTTAGGGTGTGCTCCAAAGGAACCCAACATTACTCACCTTCTCAAATCTCATGAGAAGACTATGACAGCAAGTAAGTGGCAGGGAAACCATTTACCACATCATTATCATATGCAATCAGGAGATATACTACGCTAGTTCCACATGTGGGACTATGATCCACCTCCATTATTGCTTATGGTTGTTTTCGCATAATTGATTTTGATCCCATACATTGATGATGTCTTATTTCTTTTTATGGGAATGTATAGAGGAAGTATGGGAGTATTGGATATGCCCTTTGGGAGAGAGATTCTCCAAGTTTCTTATGACTCATGTTTTAGGGAGAACATTGGGAAAACCATGATTGCTACATTGGATATTTTGCTTCCTTATGAGGTGAATAATTTGCATCTCATGAGTACTTTGGAGAAGAATTTCATGGAAGATGAAGAGAGACATGACTCTTTGGTAGAGTTATCACAACCACTTCCTTTCTCATTGGGAGTGAGAGGAGGCCCATCTATGAGCCACCTTACTAGCTTGAGCCAAATACATAGTAAAGATGGTATTTCTATACATAATGATTCACTTACTATGTATTTGTATTGCTTTACCATTTATGTGCAGGGCATTTCTCCAAGAGGGGGCACTCTTTCTTCTAGGCTTCATGGTCTACTTGAGGCCATAAGAAATATTGATGATGGCCATTCCCTAGGAAATCTTGGGGAGATGATATCTTATGTAGGGTGTGCTCCATTTGCACCATACATCATACACCTTCTCCACGCATGTGAGAAGATTGGGGCAACAGAAAAGTGGTTGAGAAACCACTCATCATGCCATATTCTGATGCAGTTAGCAGTAAAGTTGTGTTGGTTGCACTTGAGGGACCATTGTCCTTCTCCATTGCTACACATGGTAGCTAGCATGACTTCGATTATGATCCCATATGTTGATGATGTTCTTATTATTGTTGGGGACATGATTGGAGGGATGACACATGGGATAGATGTAACTTCCCACACTTCTTCATGTTCCAGAAGGAGCATGGGACATTATATGGTTGCTACATTATATCACTTGTTTCCTTATGAGGTGAGCCATATGGTTGACTTAAGCCTTTGGGAGGAGCCTCTCATGATCATGTGGGAGGATTTTTTCTATGAATTACCATTCTGGAGGGTGATTCATTTTATATGGATGATATTTTGGAGATTGGAGATTCACATGGGAATGAAGGTTCCCTATGTTCTTCAGATCTATCCTTGAAATTTCTTGAGGACAAGAAACATTTGTGAGGAGAGGACTGTAATATTCCTAAATTAGCCATGAGCTAGTTGGAATATTAAATTTTGTTTTGCTTCTTTGTTTGATGAATAAGAGGGTATGGGGACCCATAAATCTCCTTAATATGAATAAAAACACTCCTAATGTGAAAGGATGACATTTTAGCAGTTTGTTTAACCACCCTTATGTGTGAAAAGGGGTTGGAACACATAGACTGGGTCAAATTTGACCAAATCAATAGTGCTATCATGGAGAAGTGGACATTTATGGAGGGACAACATAGTTTTAGATGGAGACACTTTGCATGGAAATAGTGTCATAAATGAATGGGGCTTAGGGTTAGAAATCTCACTTCTTATATAAGGAAGAGGATGGAAGCCATATGGTGGGATGTTTTAAATTTGATATTTTTGAATATATGGTCTGTTTAGACATATAGCTTTCTTCAGTTGTTTATCTAAGATTGCAGTGTTGTTTAGCAGAAGGGTGTTCTTGATAGGGAATCCCACCTCTTTCCTTGAGAGGCCTCTAAGAAGATTTTTCACTACATTCAAATATCAGACATTTGGCCAAAGCTACAACTTTCTTCTACATCACAGATTCTGTTTAGATATATGTTGAGTTGCAGGGTGCAGCAGTAGAAGGTTTCTTTGGATCATTTATGAGTTATTCTTCAGTGGAAGAAGCTTCCTTTCCATTGGGAGATCAGTAAAGAAGGTCCCTGAGCTTCATGACATATTTTTGCATCAGGCCAAGGTGATATCATCCCCTACAGTGCAGTTCCAGTCCATGACTGTGTTATTTTAGTGAGTTGTTGCAGGGGTAAGATCAGTGCTCCATTTGGAGTGTTTTATTTCCAGTGAAGGGATCAATCCTTCATTGAGAGAGTCTATTGGAGGAGTGTCATTCAAATCTACATTAGTTTCAGCCACCTCCTTCTATATGCTTCAGTTGCAATGGTTCTTCAGCCCTAGGGCTTTAGATCCCATCATATATTTTGGGTATTTCTGGAAACCCTTCCTGGGTTGTCTTGGAAATGTGTTAGGTCCCTATATTACTAGTACAGTCCCTTATTGTTGTTAGTGTAACCCCCTTATTGTTATTATTGTACGCTTGTAACCCCCATGTTGTTATTATTGTGCCCTTAAATTATTATTTTTAGGTTGGCTAGGATTACATTGTGGCCCCACTAGAATTACATTCTGGCCCTATGGACTCCTATATATAGAAAGGAGGTTTTGTAATTTGAATCATCCAAGAATTGTTCATTCATGTAATGTATTGGAGGTTTCCCCCTCGAATTGGCTTATTTCTAAGGCATTGATATCTCTTTTCTTCTATTTTTGGAGCTGGTTTCACAACATTTGGTATCAGAGCTTTGAGAATCTAGGGTTTCGCTGCTCCAAACAGGTCATCGTGGCATTTTCATTATAACTTTTTTTCTACGAAGGTTCAGAATCTACAAATTTTAGAGTGCGAAGAAAAAATCTTGAGGAACATCGTCGCAAAATTTCAGAGCTTTCTTCGCAATATTTTCGGAGATAGATCTATGCAAGTTAGGTCATTTTGCAGGCTCCTAAATTTAACCTAAAAAGGTCATCGTGGTATTTTCATAATAAAATTTTTTCTACAAAGGTTCAGAAGCTGAAATTTTTAGAGTGCGAAGCCATAATTCTGAGGAACATAGTTGCAAAATTTCAGATATTGGTTCGCAATATTTTCAGAGATATGATCTGTGGAAGTTAGGGCTTTTTGAGTCTTTTGAATTTCATCTCAAATAGGTGATCGTGGGAAAATCTTCATAGCTCTCTCTCTGAGCATCGTATTGGAATGCTGTAAAAAGTGACCGCAAGTGCATAGACTGTAGTTTTCGGCCTATCAATTTTAGAGCCAAAAGAAGGAAACTGTGACACGTGGCAAGTCGTACAAGTTCGCTCTATTGAACCAGTCCAAAATTGGGTCATTGTGGGAGATTGGACATAACTTTGCCTTGAATAATTCAAATCAGATTAGACCTATGGAATTTGAAAGAATCTTCAGAGGGCTACTACAGGGCTAAATTTTAGATATTTAGGATCCAAAATTATAGAGATAATTAAATTTCAATATCGAGCTCCTCAAAAGCAAGTAAAAGGTGTGATTTTTTTTTCCGAATTACATAAGTCTTGTTTGAAGAATCAAGTTGACTTGATTCCAAGGGCATATTGTAGAATAGATATCAGTATTGGATTCTAAAATGGCCCCTAAAAAGAATTCAACACCCATTAAGCCTTTATAAAGCTCTACTATGACTCATGAAAACGAAGAATGGCAACATGACATATCAAAATTACAAGAGAAAGTGCAACAAATTTCGCTCTCGCAAAGAGCAACAAAAAATGACATGGAAGTTTTGAAGAAAGGCGTGGAAACTAAGATGGATGGTTTGAAGAAAGGTGTGGAATCTAAGATGGATGGTTTGAAGAATGGCATGGAATCTAAGATAGATGGCATGGAATCTAAGATGGATGGTTTGAAGAATGGAATGGAATATAAGATAGATGGCATGGAAGCTAGCATGGAATCTTAAGATGGATGACATGGAAGCTAGGATTGATGAGAAAATGGAAAACATGAAGAATGATCTAAAAGTAGACATGCAAGGTTTCACAAAGTTGATACAAGAAATGTTTCCTAATGGTGAAAAGATAGTAGAGGAAACTCATGATGAGAACAAAATAAATGTTAATCATGATTTCATAAGATCTAATGTTGGCGAGAAGAACCACCATATTCCAAAAATGGATATGAGGAATTTTGATGGAAAGGATCGTGTAACATGGATACTACAGATGGAGCAATATTTTGATCTCCATAATGTGAAAAACACTCAAAATGTACCCATTGCAACTTTACATTTAGAACAAAATACATTTGTATGGTATCGATGGCTTTGCTCCTATAAAAAAATTGTCACTTGGTCAATTTTTACGGAGGAAATGATAGCACATTATGAGGATACAAAGAGCAACACCTTCTTTAGCCAATTGATAAATCTCAAACAAAGGGTTTAGTGGGGCAGCACATTGAGGACTTCCAAAAATTGAATATAAGGGTAACTGATATTCCAGAGGAACACAGGATTGATCTCTTCATAGGCACTTTAAAGGATAACATCCAACATGAAGTTCGCGTTTTGGAACCTGATTCATTGGAGAAGGCATTCAGGTTGGCAAGAAAAATTTAATGTAAAATTATGGCGACAAGGAAGCCTACCACTCACTTCTATAAAGAAGGAAGTGTTGCTATGCCTAGATTTCCACAACCTACAAGGTTGACACCACAACAATTGGAAGAAAAAAGAGCAAAAGGGCTTTGCTACGGTTGTGATAGCAAATACACTAAAGGTCATAAGTGTGCTGAGAAGAAATTATTTTACATAGATTGTGAAGAGGAAGAAGAAAATGAGCAAGAAGAGGATATACACCAGGAACCAGCCCTAGAAGAGGAAGAAATGAATCCGACCATATCGTGTAATGCACTGGCAGGAATTACCACTCCTCAAACTCTCAAGATAGAAGGACATATCAAGAAAAAAAGGGTAATAGTGTTGATTGATTCAGGTAGCACCCATAATTTTATTCATTATAAGGTAGCCAAGGAATTAAATTGTTTCCTATACCCAGCACGAGAATGTCAAGTGATGGTTGCAAATGGAGGAACTATAAATTGCTCTAGAAAATGCCATAATATCAAGCTAACCATGGGGGAATATGTATTGACTAGTCCAATGCTTTCCATTCCTATGGGAGGTGTTGATGTTGTACTAAGAGTACAATGGTTATAATCTTTGGGGACGGTAGCTTTTAATTTTCAAGAACTTTTCTTGAATTTTTTTTCAGAAGGAAAGGAAGTCGAATTACGGGGTATTGAAGGGAAGCCGGGAAGGATAATAAGCTCTAATGTCATGACAAATCTTATAAAGAAAGAACAACGAGGCGTAATTGCACAATTATGCTCACTAGAAGTTCCGACATCAAAATCATCTATTTCTGCAGATCTCCAACAAGTCTTGGACAATCATTCCAAGGTGTTTGAAACTCCCAAAGGACTCCCACCTATTCGTGATCATGATCATACTATTCATTTGATTCCAGGAAGTGTTCCTCCAAACATCAGGCCTTATAGATATCCTTACTTCCAAAAGAGCGAAATTGAACGTATGATTGCAGAAATGTTAGAGGCGGTATAATTCAACCTAGTCAAAGTTCTTTCTCTGCTCCTGTAGTATTGGTACACAAGAAGGATGGATCATGGCGAATGTGTCCGGATTATAGGGAGCTCAATAGCTCACCATTAAAGATAAATTTCCCATTCCTATGATTGATGAATTATTGGATGAATTACATGGAGCAATTTATTTTACCAAGTTGGATCTTCATTCAGGATATCATCAAATTAGAATGAAGACTGAAGATATTCCAAAAACATCATTTCGAACTCATGAGGGTCATTATGAATTTTTGGTCATGCCTTTTGACCTTACCAATGCACCTTCTACATTTCAAGGGTTGATGAATTCCAGGGTATTATCGAAAGTTTGTTAAGAATTATGGGAGAATAGCAACACCTCTAATAACATTATTGAAGAAAGATGCATTTTCATGGACTCCTGAAGCAACTAAGGCCTTTGAACATCTTAAAGAGGCAATGTGCCTAGCACCGGTCTTAGCTACACCGGACTTCACAAAAACCTTTATTGTGGAATGTGATGCCTCAGGAAATGGAATTGGTGCAGTTTTAATGCAGGAAGGAAGACCCATTGCTTTTGAAAGTCGTCCAATCAAAGGAAAGTATTTAGAGAAACCTATTTATGAGAAGGAAATGTTAGCAATACTGCATGCACTAAAGAAATGGAGAACTTACCTAATGGGAAGACACTTCAAGGTAAAAGCTGATCATGATAGTCTTAAACACTTTTTGGAACAAAGACTATCTTCAGAAGAGTAGCAAAAATGGGTCACAAAGATGTTGGGTTATGACTTTGAAATAATATAAAAAAAGGGAAGCTAAATGTTGTTGCAGATGCACTCTCAAGAAAGAATGAAGAGGTGGAAGAATTTCTTTGTGCCATTTCTATTATCCAACCAGATTGGATAACCGAAGCAAGAGATGAATGGAAGAAGGATGAAGACGTGTGGACACTCATTCAAAAGTTGCAGCAAAATCCTAGTACATCTGATACATTTAGTTGTAAAAATGATCCCTTATGGTACAAAGATCGCTTATATCTTTGTAAGAATTCCCAACTGAAACCAAAGATTCTTTTGGAATTGCACACTTCTCCTTTAGGAGGACACTCAGGATTTTTAAAACCTTACCACAGGGAGAAGAAAGAATTTTTTTGGGATGGCCTTAAATCTGATATTCAAAAGTTTGTGGTGGAATGTTTGGTTTGACAGTAGAATAAAGTTGAGACAATTAAGACCCCGGGTCTTCTACAACCTTTATCCATTCCAAGTCAACGTTGGGAGGAGATTTCAATGGATTTTATCACAGGTTTACCTAAGTCCGAAGGAAAGAGTGCCATCATGGTGGTAGTTGATAGACTTACCAAGTATGCACACTTTTGTGCATTATCTCATCCATTTAAAGCAATTATAGTTGCTACTACATTTATGGAAACAATTCAAAAGCTACATGAAATCCCAAGGGTTATTATGAGCGACAAAGATCCCATTTTTACTGGAAATTTTTGGACGGAGTTATTTTCTTGTTTGGGTACTCAATTAGCTCATAGCTCATCTTATCATCCTCAATCTGATGGTCAAACTGAGATAGTAAATAAATGTTTGGAGGATATCTTCGTTGTTTTGTATTTGATAAACAAACACAATGGGTCAAGTGGTTACCTCTCGCTGAATGGTGGTATAACACTTCCTTCCATACTGCAGCAAAAATGACCCCATTTATGGCACTTCATGGATATCATCCACCATCCATCACATCATCTTTAAGGGAAAATTCGAAGGTTCAAGCAGTGGAAGATCACATCGAGCATCAGCAAGAAGTTCTCCAACTCTTAAAGGATAACCTGAATGTGGCACAAAATCGAATGAAACAACAGGCAGATCAACATCGCAGCGAGAGAAGTTTTGATGTAGGAGATTGGGTATTTTTACGGCTACAACCATACAAACAAATGTCCCTCAAGCAAGCTAAGAAGGATAATAAATTATAGCCAAAGTACTATGGTCCTTACAAGGTGTTGCAAAATATTGGTACTATGGCATACAAATTGGAGCTTCCTGCTTCTTCACGAGTGCATCCAGTTTTCCATGTTTCATGCTTAAAGAAGGTTATAGGTGAAAATCTTCCAGTTCAAACAATATTTCCAGAACATGATGAGGAAGGAAAAATCATATTGGAACCTGAAGCGGTCACGGAAACAAGAACTCGACAACTACGGAATCGATCAATTTCAGAGTATCTCATCAAGTGGAAGAACTTACCCACTGAAAATTCTACATGGGAGGATGAGAATTTTATACAGAAGCACCCAGAGCTACTCAAGCGTTGAGGACAACACTTTTTTGAAGGAGAGGGGCATGTTAGGTCCCTATATCACTAGTATAGTCCCTTATTGTTGTTAGTGTAACCCCCTTATTGTTATTATTGTACCCTTGTAACCCCCATATTATTATTATTGTGCCCTTAAATTATTATTGTTAGGTTGGCTAAGATTACATTGTGGCCCCACTAGGATTACATTCTGGCCCCATGGACTCCTATATATAGAAAGGACGTTTTGTAATTTGAATCATCCAAGAATTTTTCATTCATGTAATGTATTGGAGGTTTCCCCCATGAAGTGGCTTATTTCTAAGGCGTTGATATCTCTTTTCTTCTCTTTTTGGAGCTGGTTTCACAACAAAATGTGTATGGGAGCATAGATCTCCATTTTTGGCCTTAATGAGTGTGGTATCATTAGATCCATTTATTTATGTTTTCCAGCTGCAATATTAGTCACTAAAACTGCTATGTGCTTGCTTCAGTATTTGTGTAGCAGTGTATTACATGTTTTGGGTGCTTGTGGGCATTGGAGGCTTCTTTTGCCTATCTTGAGGGGCTTTATCCCCAAGATATTTTACTTATTATTTGCTGTTATAGATTATATCATGGATCTATCATTTGGCTCATATGTAATGTGTTAACATTTGCTGCTATTTCCATCATTGTGAGCTATATTCATGCTTTTCCCATTTGGGAATATTACATTTTGGTTATAAAACATGAGAATATGGTCTAAAACGAGGATGTGTTTAAACCACACAAGAATTCTACATACGAAGATGGGTTTACCACACAATTACTCTACATATTCATTTGAAAAATGTTTAAATCCTCTAATATAGTTTCCAAAACTTTTCGGTTAGCTTCCTTGGCATTGCAAGCACAATATTAAAAGATAATTTGGGGTTGCACTTGTTGCAGATATGTGGAAATTATTTACTTGAAAATATCCCTCATCTTCTTGGTTTTCAGATCACTATTTTGTTTGGATAGAAAGCATGAGAATATGGTAATGGGTTTACCCATAAGCACTCTACATATTCTTTTGAAATCTATGTTTATACTTTTCGATTGTACACATCATACACCTCATAAGTGTCCACTATCACCTCACCAACCATAATGGCTAGGATGTGATGTTACTCATTTTCATTGGCAGTGAACTATTATAAAAATTTAATAGCTAAATGAAAAACTATTATAAAACTTAAATAATTAAATGCAGGGATGGTCCTAGTGTTTTTGGAAACCATGTACATGCCATTTCTCCCATAAACTAAGGCATTTGCAATAAATGTTCATTTAATATTTTATTGAATTGGTTTTTTTCAGGGATCAAAAAGCCCACTAAACATGGTTGAAAAATGTACATTATGCATAGATGTTTCTTGTTATCCCAATCCAGGGAAAGTATTGATTACATATGTGCTGTGAAAAATTGTGACAAACAAAGTTCTCGAAAGGAAAATGAATATACCTAGAAGAAAAACAAAAAATGAAGCATATTATATCGCATTGATAGTAGGTTTCAGAAAATTTAGGGAGAATGGATCCAATGGAATTGTAGTTTTCACCAATTCTAAACTTATGTGCAACCAGATGAAAGACGTGTACCAAGTTAATAAGGAGAGGCTAAAACAACTGCCTGGAAAAGAAAAAAATATTGTTAGACAATTTCAGTCATTTAGTATAAGACATTTTGCAAATGTTAATAATATGTCTGGTGACCTATTGTATGGGGCAATGACAATTAAAGATTCTTCTGTCAAAGATGAATTAGTCTTGAGACACTCTCCATCAAAATTGATTGATGGAAAATTGTAATATATCTTTTATATGTGTGTGTTTGTTAGTTATAAATGTGTCATTTTTAATGACCATGTGTTTTTTTCAATTATATACCAAGTGCGCTCTCACTATGTAAGCACAACTTGGTGAACTTAATGTTTTAGAAAATTTTGTATTTAATTTTCAAAATGTGCACGACTTCAACAATTTTTTTTTTAAATATTCAAGTGAGTTTTATACATCAATTTGTGCTTCAAATTGTGCTCCAAAATTTGTGTAAATTACATCAATTTTTTGAATTCTTTTGAAATATTTTGAAATAGTAATTTTAAAAATAATTTTAAATGCATGAGGTAAATTTTTAAACATCATGTATCTATGTATTTTTAGATATCCATATATATCATGGATGATCATTTTCCACGTGATTCTTCGAGGCTTTAAACATCATGTGTATCTATGTATCATGGATGATCATTTGCGACGTGATTCTTTGAGGCTTTAAACATCATGTGTATCTATGTATATGTAGATATCCATATATATATATCATGGAGGGTGATCATTTTCCATGAGATTCTTCTAGGAGAACATCAATAGGGTCCCATGCCTCTACGAGAGAGCGGGACCATGGATCAGGGGATGTCCATCATGTTCATGGTATTTATATTAAATGTGAAAGTTTTTAAATGATATTTGAATATATAATATTATCCCCATACATACATGTATACATATGGAATTTATTTTTTTATCAATTTAGTGAGTTAAATTAATTTTTAATAAATTTCTTTTTTCAAGATTTCAGAGGGAAATAATATCTACTCAATCAATGGAGGGTCATGGTTCACACAATCGTGGTATGGTTAATGCAATATACTATGTCATATGTATGTATCTATATTTTAATTGATTAGAAATTCTATATTGTTTATGAAGCTTTGATCTCGTCGTGTGAGGGTGATGGTGGCGGTACACATTCCCTTGCTGGCCAATCAGTAGGTGGTGGCCAATCGCATGAGGGTGGTAGTACACATTCCCTTGGTGGCCAATAAATGGGTGATCATGCTAGTTCTCAACTAATGGGAGGTGGTCAATCAATGGGTGGTCATGTTGGTTCTCAACCATCTCCGAGTGGGCATGATGTTGCTCAACCATCTCGAGGTGGCCATCAATCTGAATATTTTTATCATGATTATTAATTTGTTAAATTATTTATATAATTTTTTTTAATGGTTAAAAAACAAATTTTTTCAAATTTTTTCACATGTTTTTTTATTTATACATAATTTTATATATTAATGCAGAGGGTGAAAATGTTGCTCGAAAAAAACGTAGGCCAGATCGCATAATTGAAGAAGAAGGTTGTACACGAACCACAACTTACCCATCTAAAATTCCTGATAATTTACCTTGGGAAACAAACATCCAAAAATGCACATTACAAAAGTGCGAACATATTTATTCAAAGTTGATGAAATATCTTGGGAGTTTGAAACTCCCTACAGAGAGTCGAGAAAGCTTACAAATAGTTACGCACACTCTAGGTACACTTGTAGATGTTTGCAAAAAGCTTGGGCCAACCATCGATACCTTTGTAGAAGTGGTGAGGAAAAGAAAGGAACTATTAATGGGTCTCGATACATGGGACGATGTTAAAAACGGGGTTACAAACGGAGTGAAAAAAATCTATGTTTAATTTCAAAGAAGGGCGGAAAAAAAAGATGTCGAAGCGCAATATTTCAAGCACCCTAATATAGCCTACCATTTTCATGAAAGACACCTTCCAACCTATGGAAGATTACCATGGGATGGCAAGGTTCATGTTTATTTTACAAAATTATTTAATGCAAAATTCTTTTTGGGAATGAAACCCAATTATAATGACCTTCCTTCTGATATTTTTGGTTCTGGAAAAGGTCAATTATGTGACTGTGGGGGCACTAAGCGTGATGATGAGTTTCCTCTCCCCAAGCCACCTTGGGTAAGCCGACCTCCTCTTGTGGAAACTTTGCAGTCAGAGATGGATGCCACTTCTCAAATTAGTCGAGAAGCAAGGGATTTCATCATAGACAACATTCATACTGGACTTGGTGAAATTGATATTGGTATGAATAGACAAAGAGAAAATATAATGCATGTGCTAATTTTGTGTATAATACAGATGATTAAATAAACATCATGATTATTGAAGAGCTTTGAACATATGCAAAGCATTGTCGCAATGGTTGACAACACTTAATTATTCATGAGGAAGAGGGTGTGCATTCGGTATGTGTTAATGGTTAGGGTGGATATTTTAATGTAATTTGTAATTTACACACACACACACACACACACATATATGTTTGTATGTATGTGTTATTCTAACATAAATGTATCATATGTTCACCATTTTTAGTTTACAAGCATGTTGAATTTTGATAATATCATGGTCCAAGGTTTAGTTTCTGTCAATCCAAATGATATTTTGGGAAATGTTAGTGTTTTTTAAGAGTTTATGATGTTGATGTACAATTATTATTCTATTATTATATTGAGCTATCATGGTGCTTATATTTTTAAAGAAATACTTATGTGTACACATGTATATAATTAAATGTTAACAGATTCCACTTTCGTCTGATGTTTTCGCAATGGAGCCCCATATTCTTCCTTTTTAGGATATGTGCCAAATAATCCACTGTCACAAGTATTCAACCTTTCACTTATGTTCAAGTTATAAATTGAAGTGCAAGTTTCATTAAAAAATGAGATAGATCTTGAGTTATTTTACGGTTTTAAATTTTTTGAATTTTAGGTTTGTGGAGATGATTTTTGTTTTCCAAGGACTTTAGCGATGGAGTTGATGAGGGGGATAGGAACATCCAAACAATTTAAGTTGTCTAACATTTTTTTTAATATTATTGCATTAGTTTATGCATTTTCATTTGAAAATTTTTAAAATTTTAATATATATATATATATATATATATATATATATATATATATATATATATATATATATATATATATATATACATGTATATTGTACAACTTATCCAAGAGGATGCATTGATGCAAAGCCAACACGGGACAATGGAGGGGGAACTACATAAGGTATTGCATGATTTTTTTTTTTTCATTTTGTTTGTTTTATTGAAGTTCTACATTCTCATTCAATTTTAAAACATTAAATTTTAATCTTAATACATGCATGTAAGTTTATTATATATATATATATATATATATATATCTATATATATATATATATATATATATATATATATATATATATGAAATTAGGGCCAACATGAGACAATGGAGGGGGAACTACATGGGGTATTGTGTGAATGTTTTTTTTTTTCATTTTTTTTATGAAGTTCTACATTCTCATTCAATTTTAAAACATTAAATTTTAATGTTAATGTACATGTACATAAATTTCTTATACATGCATATATATATGCAATTACACGTTGTGTAGGTTTTCCATTCTTCAGATGATAGCACAAGGAGGTTATTTGAAAATACATTGCAACCAAATTCTCTATTTAATTGATGCACACAACATTTTATTTGATCCAGTCTTGTTATAGTACATCTTATATTTACTTTTCTATATAAATTGTTACTTGTAACATTTCATACATTGTTATATTTATTTTTATTGAATGATGTAAATTTTGGACATATTTCACATTTTGGCTAGTTGAACTATATTTACTTTTATTGAATGATTTTAAATTTTGGATAGTTGTTACGTTTGGCATGTGATCACATGTTGTTATAATGTTAACTTAGATTATATTAGATTATTTTTTGTTTTTAAAACTTATTGTTTTGTCACTGGGTGAAAATGTGAAGTTGGGTTACACTTTTTGCCCTTTTTTGAGAAAATTTATTTATTTATTTTTATTTTTTATTTTTTATTTATTTATTTATTTATTTATTTTTATTTATTTATTTATTTTTTTTTTCTGTTCTTCAACTTTCTGCAAGCCAAAACAATTTTTCTGTTTAGAATTTCATTTTGCAATAAAAAAAAAAGTTGTTATAAATTTTATTAGCTTTCTATTACTTATTTTTTGGAATTTTTTTATACACATTTGATATGTCAAATTAGCGTTTCTTTGAGTGTGTGTTTTTTAACAATCAAATGATTCATAAGAAGTCATGTTAATACACACTACTGTATTCTTTGAAACTTTGTGTTTTTGAGAAAAAAAAATGTGTTACAACAATCTAGACAGAGTCTACTTCGGTTTCGTTATATTTACAAATCCAACTAATGCATATCATAATTATTAGAATCTTTTGAACTGGTCCAATATGAAAAAAACTGCATATTTTGAATATGTTTCGCGACACACAAAATTTCTTAACATATCAGTTATAAATTAAAAATCTAAAAACTACCCATTATAGACGACGGACCAATGTGATGCACCATAATTTTTTCAATTTTTTTTACAGTGTATTTTGGAAGATACAAAATTATGATTTCACTGAATCATAATGACCTTCAGAAATTATTTGCCCACATTTTATTACAAAATTAATTAAAATTAGTAAATATTTATGAAATTCCATAAAAGTTATATTTCCTAAAAGTATTTTAAATTCTGAAAATGTTTGTCTTGGTTCCGACAGTTAATTTAGAATGTTTCATGGAGTTTAATCAGTCCAAAGTTGAAGATATGTATTCAGAGCTTGGTTCTGCGTAATTGCAGGCGTGTTAGTTCGGCCAAACTCTTAAAAAAGGTTCGGCCAATCTTTTTTTTGCACCGACAGCCCGTCAAATCTAACGACATAAAAATTTAGCCGAACTTTTACCTAACTTTCCGTCAGTCGGAAAATACAACGAAACCCCTCCAAAAAAACATTTCATCGCAATATAAATTGACGTAAAAGCATTCATTGTTTTCGCACATTTGGTCTGATTTTGCAAAGGTCTTGGTCTAATTTTGCAATGAATTGTTTTGGGTTTAAGGACTGTTCTTGGAGGTACATTCAAAGGACATTTTTGCAAAGGATTGTTTTGGGTTTAAGGAATTTTCTTGGAGGTACATTCAAAGGAAATCTTTGCAAAGGATTGTTTTCAGTTTAAGGACTTTTCTTGGAGGTACATTCAAAGGACATTTCTTGGAGGTATGTGATACATTTTTTGGATATATTTTGGGCGTCATTTTTTTTAAGGTATTTTGTTTTCAGAGGATTTGGGCTTAATTTTCATTGTTTTTAGAGGTTTTGGGCTTAATTTTCAAAGGACTCTTTTTATGCTTAATTTCGAAAGAACCCTTTTTAAGCTTAATGTTCAAAGGACATTTTTTGGAGGTATTTTTTAAAGTGATATTTTTTTAAAGGCTTTTTTGAAGTATTTTTTAAAGTGGCATTTTTTAAGAAGTTGGAATTAATTTTCAATGTACAGTTTTTCGAGGTATTTTTTGAAATGACATTTTTTTAGAGTACGTGTTTTGGGTTTAAGTAAATCTTTTATGATGATTTTTTTAAATGAGTTTTTGTCTGACTTTTTAAATGAATTTTTTTTGCAGGACTTGGAAGGAAATATTTTGAGCTTCGTTTCATTTTTATAAGACATTTTTTCTCAGATTTTTTAAAGTAAGTGTTTTGGATTGAAGTATGTATTTTTTTTTTAAATTTAAAATGATTTTTTTTTAAATTAAATATTTTATGATGATTTTTTAATTGAGTTTTTGTCTAAATTTTTGAAGGAAATTTTTTGAACTTCATACTCTATTATTATGGGAAATCGAATGAATTGCGCGATAAAATATGATCGAAAAAGAGACCCTTAGGAATGTAGAGAAGAGATGAGAGAATCTCGCAAAAGAAAGAGAGAAGCACTCTCAAATATTGAAAGGGAAAATCAACCTTAACTAGAAGTTGAAGCAGGTATGTAAATTTAAATATTATGAATTTGATATTTAAAATATTCCTAGTGTAAAATGTGAAGCTTAATTTTTATTTGATGAACTAATTTGAAAATTATTTTGCAATGTAAATAGAGAGAGATATTCCTCAAAACATTGATGATGAGATACAAAATTTTGAAAGAGAAAGTGAAAGAGATATTGAACCAATGATTAAAGATAGTGAAAATGTTGAAAGAAATTCAAGTGAAGAAATTGAATCACAAGGTATATATATGTGTGTGTGAATGTGTGTGTGTGTGTGTGTGTGTGTTGAACACATGCGCGTATTATTGAAATTATACATATTTATTAATTTAGTTATTTATTGAATATGTAAACTTATTATGTACTATTCATTCGAATATGTATAGATGAAATCAATGTCGATGATGAGATGTTAGAAAATGTTGACACTCACACATATGGAGATAAAAGAGCTGACCGTGTTATAATATATCATGTTAAACAAATTTTTGATACGTACTTCATAAAGGAAAATGTGACAGTTCAAGCCCAAATGTTGAAAGGTCTCCTATCATTAAGGAAATTAAAAGAAGCTACGACTTTATTGGGTATTCAAGAATCAACAAAAGATAAAAAAAATTGAAGGAAAATGTGATACAAAATATAAATAGTGCTATAAATTCAATTAGAAGATCTAGACAAAAAAATGTTTCAGTTGTACATAGAGCAATACATATGACAATAGTTTCATCAAGTATTAAAGAGAATCGCTTGGTAAAATCTATGGCACGAGCATTACGAACCTCACGAAAAAATTTGCATAAACATCAGAAATTTCGGTTGCAAATAGATGTAAATGATTAACTCGCTTGTTGAAGAGCTATTTGTAGGCAACCATACAAAGATAGACTTGGAGAAAATGTTAAAAAATATATATATGAATATTGGAAGAAAAATTCATGTGTTTCGCCAAATGCAAGGGATGTGATGCGAAGAAGAATAGCACGAAATTAGTACGAACAACATGAAAAACATTTCTTGGAAACCACTTAGATAGAGTTTTTCAACAAGTTCAAAGAAGAGAATCGTGAAATTCATGTCTCAATCAGTGATTTTGTTCAACAAAAACCATGGTATGTAAAACCTATCACTGTACGCGACACTTGTTGTTGTCGTTATCATGTGGAATTTGAGTTATATTATAACACATTCCTTAATTTTGGTGGAACATTTTGGAAAGATTCACCTCCTCCTTCCACTATCCGTGATTTCATATCTCAAATTCTATGTGAAAGAGAAAGCGATGAATTATTTTATGAAAATAAATGTGTTGGTGGTAAAAAATGTGATACTTGTGGAAATTTGACTAAATTTCAAAACAAATATTGTATTGATATAAATGATCAATAATTGTCCTACATAAAAGTGAAATGGAAGAGATATGAATATATCCATACATCGATTCAAGGTTCAAATAGTGCTAAAAGAATTGAACTACAAGAAGAAGAAATTTTTGTGATAGATTTTTTGAGAAAGTTTGAGGCAAAAACTTATAAATACACCAAGCATTCCCATAGAGCTCGATGGAAAGACTTGCAATTCAAAAAATTCCGTGAAGGTTTTCTACCAGAGACCATTTTGTCAGTAATTGATTTTCCAGAAAACTACACATTTGTTCCACAAAAATAAATTCAGAGTAAATGTTATCATTCTAACCAAGTCTCCATGCTCATCCATATTCTATATAGACATGCTGAACAAAACGTCGATCATATAGAAAGCACCAGTGAAAATTGGCATGTTATTAAAGAATATCACTTTTATATCAGTGACGATCGTACACATGATACATATTTTGTACAAAACTGTTTTGGAAATATTTATGACTCCTTGAAAATTCATGGAATAAAATTCAATGAACATTGGATATGGTTAGATGGATGCGTGGGTCAATTCAAATCTTCACGATCATTCTTTTGGTTTTGTTGTCTTCATAAGAAAACTTGCATTAAACATTGTTGGAATTTATTTGAGACTGGCCATGGAAAAGAAAAACATGACGGTGCAAGAGCATGCATAAAATGAGCACTTCGAAAATACAAAATGAACCCCTCTACAAACTGACTTGTGGACACTAAAGAAGTTGTTCAATGGTGCATCATTGCTCTAAGCCATGAGACTAACCGATCAAGGGAAGTGCGAAGGTACATTCAATTTAATTTTTATTGGATATCTAATTTTAAATAGTGTACATTTATCACAATGATTATCTTTGATGGTATTTTGATATCATATTTAAATTCTTCTTTGAATTTTCCATATATAGGTTTTTTTTTTCATATTGGGATCGAAGATGTAGATAGATCAATTGGAAATGACGTTGAAACAATAAAATGGACTCGAAAATTGCATTCAATTAAAACAAAGTTGTCCACAAATATGTTTGCATTGGATAAAAGAAAATATTCTTGTTTTTATCATGTTTGCATAGACAACACAGAATCCAATGATGTTTGTGAAAACAAAATGTATGTAAAAGATTGGAAACATACAGAGCTAAATACAAAGGGGAAAATGTCTGTTGCAATGTTTGAAGAAATGCAATCAGACAAACTAATCAAAGTGGGAATTTTGTTTACTTTGAAGACTACGAACCTGATGTCATAAGTTTTCAATATAGTCACTTGGTGTGTGCAGTACACATAAATTTGATAAAGGTTCAATCAAAGAAAAAAACGAAAATTAAGAAATGGAAAATGTCAAAATCCGATCAAGAGCGGATTATTGAAGATGGAATTCCATTGGAATTTTTTTTATTGAACCGCCCAACATTTTTTTCTCTTTGGATTCATGTTTTAGAACTTCCAAAACTCAACTAAAAATTGAGCTGCCTTGTTATCTGTGCAAGTGTTTGCACATGTACATTGTTTTGGTACATGCACACTAGTATCAACTGAAAGTAGCTTTTCTTTACATGCATTGATGAAAAATGTTGCATGTATTCGATATATATAAATGATCAATAATTGTCCTACATAAAAGTGAAATGGAAGAGATATGAATATATCCATACATCGATTCAAGGTTCAAATAGTGCTAAAAGAATTGAACTACAAGAAGAAGAAATTTTTGTGATAGATTTTTTGAGAAAGTTTGAGGCAAAAACTTATAAATACACCAAGCATTCCCATAGAGCTCGATGGAAAGACTTGCAATTCAAAAAATTCCGTGAAGGTTTTCTACCAGAGACCATTTTGTCAGTAATTGATTTTCCAGAAAACTACACATTTGTTCCACAAAAATAAATTCAGAGTAAATGTTATCATTCTAACCAAGTCTCCATGCTCATCCATATTCTATATAGACATGCTGAACAAAACGTCGATCATATAGAAAGCACCAGTGAAAATCAACATGTTATTAAAGAATATCACTTGTATATCAGTAACGATCGTACACATGATACATATTTTGTACAACACTGCTTTGGAAAGATTTATGACTCCTTGAAAAGTCATGGAATAAAATTCAATGAACATTGGATATGGTTAGATGGATGCGTAGGTCAATTCAAATCTTAAAGATCATTCTTTTGGTTATGTTTTCTTCATAAGTAAACCTACATTAAACATTGTTGGAATTTCTTTGAAACTGGCGATGGAAAAGGAGAACATGAGGGTGCAGGGGCATGCATAAAATGAGCACTTCGAAGATATCAAATGAACCCCTCTGCAAGCCAACTTGTGGACACTAAAGAAGTTGTTTAATGGTGCATCGCTTCTCTAAGCCATGAGACTAACTGATCAAGGGAAGTGTGAAGGTACATTCAATTTAATTTTTATTGGATATCTAATTTTAAACAGTGTACATTTATCACAATGATTATCTGTGATGGTATTTTGATATCATATTTACGTTCTTCTTTGAATTTTCCATATATTGGTTATTTTGGCATATTGGGATCGAAGATGTAGATAGATCAATTGGAAATGATGTTGAAACAATAAAAGGGACTCAAAAATTGCATTCAATTAAAACAAAGTTGTCCACAAATGTGTTTGCATTGGATAAAAGAAAATATTCTTGTTTTTATCATGTTTGCATAGACAACACAGAATCCAATGATGTTTGTGAAAACAAAATGTATGTAAAAGATTGGAAACATACAGAGCTAAATACAAAGGGAAATGTCTTTGTTGCAATATTTTGAAAATGCCGATCAGACAAACTAATCGAAAGTGGAATTTTTGTTTACTTTTGAAGACTATGAACACGATGTCATAAGTTTTCAATATAGTCACTTGGTGTGTGCAGTACACATAAATTTGATAAAGGTTCAATCAAAGAAAAAAACGAAAATTAAGAAATGGAAAATGTCAAAATCCGATCAAGAGCGGATTATTGAAGATGGAATTCCATTGGAATTTTTTTTATTGAACCGCCCAACATTTTTTTCTCTTTGGATTCATGTTTTAGAACTTCCAAAACTCAACTAAAAATTGAGCTGCCTTGTTATCTGTGCAAGTGTTTGCACATGTACATTGTTTTGGTACATGCACACTAGTATCAACTGAAAGTAGCTTTTCTTTACATGCATTGATGAAAAATGTTGCATGTATTCGATATATATATATATATATATATATATATATATATATATATATATATATATATATATATATGTTCTAGAATGAAATTCACTAAAAGTAGCTTTTCTATGTGCATTGATGAAAAATGTTGCAAGTACTGGATATATATATATTCTAAAATGAAATTAAAACTGAAAGTAGCTTTTCTATGTGCATTAATGAAAAATGTTGCAAGTACTGGATATATATGTTCTAGAATGCAATTAATTGAAAGTAGTTTTTCTATGTGCATTGATGAAAAATGTTACACGTACTGGATATATACATGTTCTAGGCAATTAACTGAAAGTAGCTTTTCTATGTGCCTTGATGAAAAATGTTGCACATATTGGATATATATATGTTCTAGAATGCAATTTTAATTGTTCAAGTATTTTTACTATGTGCATTGATGAAAAATGTTTCACGTACTGAATATATACGTTCTAGAATGCAATTAACTAAAAGTAGCTAAATTCTATTGGCATTGATGAAAAATGTTGAAGTATTGGATATATATGTTCTAGAATGCAATTAACTGAAAGTAGCTTTTCTATACATGCATTGATTAAAAATGTTGCACGTACTGGATATATATACATTATAGAATGCATTTTTAAAATTTTATGATTGTTTGACACATCTAACAAGACCTATAATCTTATGATTGTTTATATATATATATCAATATGTATTATACTTCAATCGTTTTAACATATATATTCAAACATGTGTAAAATCATTTCTACATGTACATATATTCATGTGATTTTTTTTTTGTTTGGAAAACGACAACTTGAATTTTAAAAACAAAACATAATATCATAATCACATGCCAAATGTAGTTCAACCATCCAAAACTTGAGTTTTAAAAACTTTTTAATTATATCACAACATTAATTCACATGTCATGCCAATTGTAGTTCAACTATCCAATAAAAACATTTAACATTATATCACATGCCAAATGTATATCAACCATCCAAAATTTAAGTTTTAATTTACCAAAACATTATAGATCACAACATTGCTTCACATGCCAAATGTAGTTCAACCCATCCAAAACTTGAGTTTTAAAAACAATTTACAAATTATACCACAACATTAATTCACATGCCAAATGTAGTTCAAAAGCAAAACATTAATACAAATCACAACATTACTTCACATGCCAAATGTAGTTCAACCATCCAAAACTTAAGTTTTAAAAACAAAACAAATTATAACACAACATTACTTCACATGCCAAATGTAGTTCAACCATCCAAAACTTGAGTTTATCAAAAGAAAAACATTGATATAGATCACAACATTACTTCACATGCCAAATGTACTTCTTGACCATCCAAAACTTAAGTTTTAAAAACAAAACAAATTATAACACAACATTACTTCACATGCCAAATGTAGTTCAACCATCCAAAACTTGAGTTATAAAAACAAAACATTATAGATCACAAGTATCAAAACTTTTTAAAAACAAAACATTATAGATCACAAGTATCAAAACTTGAGTTTAAAAAAAAAAACATTATAGATCACAAGTATCAAGTATCAAGTAACATTACTTCACATGCCAAATGTACTTCAACCATAACACTTTAAAAACAAAACAAATTATTTAACACAACATTACTTCACATCACATGCCAAATGTAGCTCAACCATCCAAAACTTGAGTTTTAAAAACAAAACAATTATATATAACACTGTAACATTACTTCACATGCCAAATGTACTTCAACCATCCAAAACTTAAGTTTTAAAAACATTATATATCACATTCACATGTACCAAATGTAGTTCACATAAAATATGTCCAAAATTTGTAGATCTCATAGGTATCAAGTATCAAGTTATATATGACTGCATCCAGATAAGAATATATATAAAAAAGTAAATTTAAGACTAAATCTATTGAAAATATAATGTTGCACATGTGCATGTGCATCATCCATCAAATACAGATGGATGTAGTGTCTTTCCCAGCAAAGTCACAATCCTCGAGCTATCCTGCGAAGCATGGGGAACCTGTACACAATGTGTACAAACATTAAATTTTGATGTTTTAAAATTGAGTGAGAATATATAGAACTTCATGCAAAAAACAAAATGTAAAAAAAAAAATCATGCAATACCTCATAAGGTTCCCTCTCCATTTGTTACTCATCCACTACAACCTCCCCCATGGGAACATCTCCAACAGTAAATTGTACAATATACATGTACAGTTATATATATATATTAAAAATTTTCAAATGAAAATGCATATAAATAAACTTATTTTCAATAATATTAAAAAAAAAGTTAGACAACTTTTTCAAATGGTTGAAATGGTGTGGATGTTCCTATCTCCATTGCTAGAGTCCGTGGAGAAAAGAAATCCTCTATAGAAACCTAAAATTCAAAAAATTTAAAATTATAAAATAACTCAAGATCAAGATCTCAATTTATAAAAAAATTGTAAACTTCAATTTATAAATTATAACTTAAAAACATATATTTAATTGAAAAATTGAATACTTCTGCGAGTGGATTTGGCACATCTCCTAAGAGAGGCTACAAAAGAAAATCTCCAAAAACCTAAAATTCAAAAAATTTAAAATAACTCAAAATCCTTAGATCTCAATTTATAATAAAACTTTTAAACTTCAATTTATAACTTATAACTTAAAAACATATATATATTTAAGTGAAAAATTGAATACTTGTGTTGGTGGATTTGGCACATCTCCTAAGAGTGGTTCAGAAATAAAATCTCAAAAAACCTAAAATTCAAAAAATTTAAAATAACTCAAGATATAGATATCTCTCATATTTTAATGGAACTTTTTGTGGTGGAATATATAACTTAAAAACATAAATTTTAAAAGTGAAAAATTGTTCATACTTGTGATTGTGGATTTGGCACATCTCCTAAGGAAGTAGAAGGTACATCTCCCAAATAAGAAGGTACCGCCATCCCAAAAACATCGGACAAAATTTGAATCTGTTAAAACATTTTATTATATATATGTACATGTACATGTGTGCACAGTTATTTATTTTAAAAAAGTCTCATCATGTTTCGATATATATAATAATAGATAAAAAATAATTGTACATGATTATGTTCACTTAAAAAACACTAACATTTGCCAACATATCTTGATGGTGAGAACCATCTTGATTGTATGATTGATGGTGAGACCCACCTTGATTGTTTGAACCAGAGGCTCCAGCCGTGATACTAACATTTTCTTCATTCAAGCGTGACAACTGCAAATGGTGTTAACATATAATGATACATTTTTGTTATATTAATGTATATAAACAAATGTATGTATATATGTATTTATTACAAATTGTACATGTGTTAAAATAATTGAACCTTAACCATTAACACATATCATTCCCATGCTCTCTTCCTCGTGATCAATTAGGTCCTGCCAACCATTGCGACAATTCTTTGCATATGTTTTGAGATCTTCAACACTCATGTTGTCAATCTCTTCATCTGTATAATACACAAAATTAGCGTGTGCATTCTCATGTGCTCTTTGTCGATTCAGACAAACATCGACTCCACCCAATCCACTATGAACATTGTCAATGATGGCATCCCTTGCTTCTCGACTAATTTGAGAAGTGGCTTCCATCTCTGACCGCAAAGTTTCAACACTAAAAGGTCGACTAACCAAGGGTGGCTCAGGGTGAGGCAACTCAACATCACACCTAGTGCCCCTATGGTCACATAATCGACCTTTCCCAAAACCAAAAAATTCAGAGGGAAGGTCATTGTAATTGGGTTTCATTTGCAAAAATAATTCTTCATAAAATAATTTTACAAAATAAAGCGGAACCCCATCGTTCCATGGGAGTCTTCCATAGGCCGCAAAGTGTCCATCATACAAATAGTGAGCTATATTAGGGTGGTTGAAATATTTCACCTTCAACATCTTTCTTTTCGGCCCTTCTTTGAAATTAAACATATACTTGGCCATGTCTGTTGTAATTCTTTGTTTAACAACCTCCCATTTATCGGGATCCATCACTGTTTCCTTTATTTTTCTCATGAATTCTACAAAAGTATCAATGGTTGGCCCAAGCTTTCGGTACACATCTACTAATTCGCCTAAAGAGTTTGTAACAATTTCCAAGCTTTGCCGACTCTCAGCAAGTACAGTCAAAACCACGAGATCTCTCTGCAATTTTGCATGAAGATGTTGACACATTTCTAAGGGGCATGGATGCATGTTTCTTTCCCAAGGTATATCGGAAATGTTGATTGGATAAGTCGTGGTTGGTGGACAACCTTCTTCTTGAATAACGCGTTCTGCCCTACATCTTTTTTGAGCAACATTTGGAGCAACATTTGCAGCCTCTGCATCAATATATAAAATTTTGTATATTATAAAAACACATGTAAACAATTTTTTACAAATTTAATGAAAAAAATATTCAAATTTATGGCCACCTCGATGTGGTTGGCTAGCATCTTGCCCACCCTGAGACTATTGAGAAGCAGAATGACCCTATTGAGAACCAACACGACCACCAATTGGTTGAGAACCAACACGACCATCTGTTGATTGGCCTCTAGGGGAATACATATCACCACCTTCATGCAACCCACCAGCACTTATTGATGGCCCTCTAAGGGAATTCGAACCACCACCAACCTCACGAGACGAGAGAGAAGCTTCATAAAAAAATATTAATTTATAATCAATTCAAAAATACATTCATATGTATGAATGCATGTACATATTGATTGATTAAATTGCATGAACCATACCATGATTGCGTGAACTATGGGCATGCTCCATTGATGGAGTAGACACCCTTCTCCTCTTGGCTCCTAAAAAATAAAAAATGAAACTTATTAACAACAAATTTAACTCACAAAATTGATAAAAATTCAATTCCATATGTACACACATGTATGTATATGTATGGAGATTTAAGATTATATTTAAATACCATGAACACCTCTCGATCACTAATCCCCCTCTCTCGTAGAGATATGGGATTCTGTTGATATTTGTTGTTCATCCTCTATGATATATATATCTACAGTGGACATTTACAATTATTTTTTTAAATTACTATTTAAAATAAATTCAAAATAAATTTCAAAAAATTAATGTAATTTAGTGTACATAAATTATGTAAAACACAACTTTCAAAGCACTAATTGATGTGTGAAACTCAATTTAAGCAAAAAAAAAGTTATAAAAATGTTAAGTTCACCAAATTGTGTTTTACATGGTGGGAGCAAACTTGGTATAAAATTGAAAAAAACACATGGTCAATAAAAAAGAAGCGTGAAACTCCATTTAAACAAAAATTTGTTGAAGTCCCCGCATTTTAATTTTATAAAAATGTGAAGTTCACCACTTGTTGCAAATGTGAAGTTCACCAAGTTGCACTTTACATGGTGTGGTGGGAGCACACTTGGTATATAATTGAAAAAAACACATGGTCATTAAAAAAGATGCATTTATAAGTACAAAACACACACATATCCAAGATATGTTACAATGTCCATCAATAAATTTTGAAGGAGAGTCTCTCAACACTAATTCATCTTTGAGAGATGAATCTTGAATTTTTGAAGAAGAGCATCTCAAAACTAATTCATCTTTGAGAGATGAATCTTGAATTTTTGAAGAAGAGTGTCTCAAAACTAATTCATCTTTGAGAGATGAATCTTGCATTGGCATTGCCCCGTATTATTCTAATTCATTTATTAATTCATATTTGGTAGATGACTTCTGAATTGGCATTGCCCCACGCAATAGATCAGCAAACATCTTATTCACATTTGTACAATGTCTTATACTAAAAAATTGAAATTGGCTAACAATATTTTTTTTCTATTCCATGCAGTTCTTTTAGCCTCTCCTTCTTAACTTGGTACACACCATTCATCTGTTTGCATACTAGTTCAGAATTGGTGAAAACTATAATTCCATTTGATCCATACTCCATAGCTATTCTCAAGCCTTCTATCAGTGCAATATAATATGCCTCGTTGTTTGTTGTTCTTCCCAGTATATTAATTTTCCATTGGACGACTTTGCTAGTTACAATATTGGAAAGCACATATGTAATAATTTCTTTCCCAGGATTGGGATAACAAGGAAAATCTATGCATATTTCCATTTTTCAACCATATTTAGTGGATTTTTTTATCCCTGAAAAAAAACAAATTCAATAAAAATATATTAAATTGACATTTATTGCAAATGCAATGGAGAAATGAAACATGTGCATGAGATAAATGACATGTGCATGGTTTATCTTAAAGTTTGACTTAAATTTTATGGTAGAATTCACATCTAGAAATGATATGTGTTAAAGATTGCATCGGCTAGAGTTTAAGGGAGATTTATGACACATATACATGGTTCATGCATGGTTTGCATGAAATTTTGCCTTAAAATTTATGGCATAAGTCACATCTAGTTCAATAACATGCCTTAAGAAAGGATGAGATCCAGAGGCTACCTAGCCCTTTACAAACTGCTTTAGAACTTGTAGAAGTTAAGATTCAACCAACAAACTAAAATCCTATGGAAGTTCTTCCACTTTAGGTTCGGTTTTTAGACCTTAAAGTTTGCCTTGAATTAATGGGGAAAAGCCTTGAGTTTGGGGATAATATCATATGAGAGTTCAGCCACTTTAGGTTCAATTTTTAGGCCTTAAATTTTACCTTGAATTAATGGGAGGTAGCCTTTGGTTTGTGGGAGAAATGACATTTACATGGTTTGCAAAATTATTTTATGCACGTACTAAAACAACGTTTAGTTTTTAGGCCTTAAAGTTTGCCTTGAATTAATGGGGGAAAGCCTTGAGTTTGGGGGATACTATCCTATGAGAGTTCAACCACTTTAGGTTCAGTTTCTAGGCCTTAAAGTTTGCCTTGAATTAATGGGGGGAAGCCTTTAGTTTGTGGGAGAAATGATATTTACATAGTTTGCAAAATTATTTTATGCACTTACTAAAAAAACTATTTATGTCAAAAGTCACACCTTTATGAGTTTGTGGGAGAAATGAAATAGAAATGACACATGCCTTAAAGTTTGCCTAAAATTTATGGGAGAAGGGAGAAATGACACATGTACAAGGTTTGCCTTAGAGTGGTAGTGGTTTATGGATATTAAAATGAAGAACTTCTATTTAGATATGTTCCAGAGATTGACTGTAGGGGCATTTACTGGATATGTCACCTTTGAGAAAAGATGAGATTTAGAGGCTACTTGGCCCTTTATATACAAACTATGCCTTTAGAACTTGTATAAGTTAACACTCAACAGACAGACTAAAATCCTATAGAAGTTCAAAATCCTATGAAAGTTCAACCACTTTAGGTTCAATTCTTAGGCCTTAAAGTTTTCCTTGAATTAATGAGAAAAAGCCTTTAGTTTGTGGGAGAAATGACATTTACATGGTTTGCAAAATTATTTTATGCACTTACAAAAAACATGCTTTAAAGTTAATGGGAGAAATCCAACATGACATGTATGCTTTAAAAACTTTGCCTAAGAATTTATGGGAGAAATGACACATGTACACATTTTTCCTTAAAGCGGTTATGGTTTATGGATATTAAAATGAAGAACTTATATTTAGATCTATTCCAGAGATTGATTGTAGGGGAATTTATTGGATATGTCACATTTCATAAAAGATGAGATCCAGAGGCTACCTAGCCCTTTACAGACTCTGCCTATAGAACTTGTAGAATTTAACACTACCTGTCCCAATTATACCCTATGAAGTGTGTAGAGGACCCGTGGAATCACTCACACTACTTTACGTAGACATAAGAGTGTATAAGAGTGTATTAAGTTCAAAAATATGGTCATATTATTGGATATCTTTCCCAAGAGCCCAAATGTACTCCTTAAGTATATATGGGGTCTATATAACCATCTACAAAAACAAGTGATTCTTTCCAACCTAAGGATAATGTATGAGCCATGTGTATACGCACATTATCTAGAAACCATAGGCCAAAATAAAGAGTACTTAAGTGGTTTGAAGAAAAAATAGCACCAAGAAGCTTTCAAGGAGGGGAATAAGAACTGAAAATAGGAGGATAAGAATAAAATAGCCACTACACATCCATGCAAGGGTAGTAGAAATAATTCTAACAATTGCAACATTGATGGTCACATTAAGGAGAATTATTGGATGTTTAGTATGTGTTATATTCTTTATGTGAATACCCCATGCACCATATATTTTTCTAAGCATAGTGGTGGGAATAAAATGGGAGGAAATGACCCCCACTTTATGGTTTCATATAGACGAAAAATTCCCCACACACAGGTGTTCAGGGGTAGTGCCCCAAAAATTGGGGCAAAAAAAATCTCCCTTTATGATGGTTTTCATCACATGGTTTTTTCTTTTAGCAATTTTCTAGTGCATGGTACTTTACCCCTGTTGGGTATGTGTTATATTCTTTCCACGACTAAGCACGCACGGAGGGGGTAAGAGGGGGGGCGTTAGCCTCCCCTTTGTGCTGGGCGCAACGGGGGGGTCACAAGGGGGGCGGTAGCCCCCCTTGTCGGGGTTCGGGGCAGCGCCCCGGCGAAAAGTTTTAGTCCTTAATTTCCGGTGGGTAGTTCGCGTCCATGGTTTTGTGCATGGTTTTGCACATGGTATTGGGGTACGATGGTTTTTGGCCCCTGTTATTTTTGTAGATCTGGTCAAGGGAACTACGGTTATGTTCTAATCCAGGGTTTATGGATTGGGGTTTATGTATGCTTCGGCATGTATATATATGTGTGTTGTAACACTAAAAGGAATATAATGAAAAATCAAGCTGGTCGTCCCGATTTGGGATCCAGGGGAAAATCTCTGTGTTTATATGTTTTATGTTTTATGCTCTTGCTATTGTTTATTTTCTGTTATAAGAATCGTGTGTAGATATTTCTATTCAGGGTTAAAACCTACATTTGGTTCTACAGTTTCAGTTAAAGAACTAAAGTTTTATCTGATCCAAGGTAATGGATTAGTAGTTTATAATTTTCGTGGAATATATACATATATACATACATACATGTGTGTGTGTGTGTGGGGGTGTGATGGTCTAAAAATTAATATACTAATAAAAAAAAGTATCTTCTCGTTTTGGGTTTCTCGAGTAAATTATATGTTAATGCATGTGTTTTACATTGAAAATTTTTCATCTTATTAAGAATCTATTTGAAACAATTAACCATATAAGATTAAAACCTATGTTTTGTATCAAATTACTCTTGGTTTCAATGGGAAACTTTTATGGTTAATGTGTTTTTCTCAAAATTTGATAGACCCCATTAAAATGGGAGATATAACGAAATGATTCCTATGGTGTAATAAAATAGTTGAGTAGTTTAAAGATATTGATGCATAAATTCAATGAGCATAGTTTTGAGATATATAAGTCTAAAATAGAATAGTTGTTGATGAACAAATATCAGTGGATCACTATGGAAATATCTACTTCATTAAAAGGGATTTTTCTAGAAGGATGGACTAAGTTGGAAAGAAGGGAAAATATCACAATTTTATGTTAATGCATGTGTTTTAAATTGAATATTTTTCATTTTATTAAGTATCTATTTGAAACAATTAACTATATAAGGTTAAAACCCATGTTTTGTATCAAATTACTTTTGATTTCAATGGGAAACTTTTATGGCTAATGTGTTTTTCTCAAAATGTGATATACCCCATTAAAATGGAAGATATATCGAAATCATTCCTATGGTGGAATAAAATAGTTGAGTAGTTTAAAGATATAGATGCATAAATTCAATGAGCATAGTTTTTGTAGAAATTATATAACTTATGCGTTATATGTCCAAGATTCTCCTGATCACACACTATTTTAACTTCATGCACAATACAGAATCTATTCCACCATTGATCATCACATGCGGAAATTAAATCAATTGCAATGCACACATGAAACCATAAAAATTCACACACATTAACACAGTTGTTTTACGGGAAAGCCTGAAGCTAAAAACCCCAACTATCTGTATATAATATATGTCATAGAGATCATGTAACAATCCTCATACAAAGCTTATCACAAGCTCTTAGTACAATCCAATCACTACACACTAATCAGGCCCAATCTTGCAAATCCATGCACCGATCTTTACCAGCCTTTAGCCTGCCTCTACTACGCAATCCTTGCCGAAGAATGGCTCTGGATGAACTCCAATTGCTCCAACCTTGCTCACGCAATCCTTAAAGGCATCTCCACTAAATTTGTGGTGCAAACAATGCAACACTATAGTCACAATTGATAGTCACACTTGCTCTTTCACCTACCTCTCCACTGGTCTCCTTGGCTGCTATGCTGCTTGTAGTTAGCGATGTATTCTTCGGTTGATTAATGAGTTATTATTTATTGAATTAATTAATTCACACCACTCTCACTAGTGTCAATTAGATAGACTAGATACAACTAGCTCAACTGAGTGTAACTAAGTTAAACTAAATACAACTCCACCAACTACTTCTATAACTCCACCAAAATTTGTCACATGAGTTCTAAGTGAAATCCTCATGCATTAGCTCTAGTAAACCCTCAGGAATAGCGTAATTCCTTCTGTCAGCTATTGTGCCACATCTGTGCACTTAACTGAAGTGCTCCAAGAGAATAAGATAATGTTTAGAGTCCAAATATTATTAAGAGCTAATAATATTCGACATATCTATTTTTACACTGGCAATTTAAAAATAGATTTCGCCCAATATTTCTAAAAATATAAGTCCATATATTTTTCCAACTTGACCAACCATCCACAAATAGCATCCTAAAACTCATAGAATATGATCGACATGTCTAAAAATAGACTTTGCGCCAAAAATCACCTGTGTGGGCCCCACCTAGTTTAGGTGATCATTTTTCAACTAGGATCAAGGATGATTATGCCTCCTTCATTGTTTCTTGTTGCAATATTCAACACTCCCTCTCAACAAGAAAGGACTATCTTTGCATACGACATGCAACTCCATGCATTCGCCCTGCAACCTTTGTAAGTGCCATGCATCTACTCTGCAACTCTTCTAAAACTGAAATGCTCCAAACAACTCAATCAATCTGATGCATCTATCATCAAAGTCTTCGACTTCTGCTAGTACCAACTACACATGTCTTCATAAACCACTACGCTGTTGAAATTTGGACCCATGCACTCTGCACTTGCTGTCAACTCTGAACTGCACTCCAGTATCCAACACTATCACTTTGATCTGCCTGCATCAATCCAACTGATCATGCTACTGCTACTCTATGGGCACCTTGTAGCCAGGTTCAATTCATGAGATCCACACCATCTCAATGAATCCTACCCATAAATCTCCTCTTGGGATTACTCATGCATGTCGCCCCACCTCTCATCTGGTGGTATAGCTACATGCACTCCCTCTGCCCATCTGGCACGAAATTTCTCTGCATGAGTGGTTTCTTCCACTCCATGATCCTCATCTTATGGCTGCTCCACATCCCGAGGTTCACTCTTACCTGCATGCAAATCCATCTCCCTCTCAAGCTTCAATTGCATGGCTTTCTCGCACTTCCCAACAGTAGGAAGCTCCATAGAAATCCCATCTACATCAAGTCTGAAGAGATTCTTAGCTCGAATCCAAACCTTCTTGACTTGTCCTATTGCTTTGTACCGAAGAAAAACTTTTCCTTCAAAAAAGACAACATCATACCCTTTATCCTCTAACATTGCGACTGAGATTAAATTCTTCTTTAAACCTGGAACATGCACTACATCTTGTAAAAGAATGAGTTTACCTGACTCCCTCTGAAAGGTAATGGTACCAATGTCGGTCGCATTGTATCGTCCATTATTACCCAACTCAACATGCAACGAGAGATCTTTCTCCACCAAGTCACTGAAAAGATTCACATCTCCCGTCATGTGAAAGGATGCACCACTATCAAAGTACCACCTCGATCCCAATGCACTAGACACCATGCATGCGATCAATGAGAAGTAAAGCTCAAATTGTGAGGCAAGAGCCTCATCAGTTACAGCTCCAGTAGCCTGCTTTTTCTTCTTCTTCTGTGGACAGTTTTTGGCGAAATGCTCGTGCTTGTGATAGTGAAAACACTTCACTTTGGACTTGTCACGCTCTTTGCCATCCGCACCGGATTGAGAAGGATTTTTCTTCCCCTTCCCTTTCCTTGCTTTGGCAGCCAAAGTGAAATCCTTTTCATCATCATTCTTTGATGAAGAGCCATCCCTGGTACTCCGCCTTATCTCCTCCTGCACAAGATCTGACCAAATTCGCTCCCATCCTGGCAGTCTCTCCCGTCCATTGACAGAGTCCTCGTAGCTATGCCAACTCTTCAGAAGCCCAAGGAGAGCCAAGCTCACCAAGTCTTCTTCATCCACACTAACTCCTACACTCCCAAGCTCATCCCTGTAGTGGACAAACTTTGTCAAGTATACTAGAATAGTGTCATTCTTCTCCAATTTTATTTTCTTGAGCTTGTGTTTAAGTGCCAACTTCCTCTGGCCACTTCTGCTTTGGAAAAATTCTGTCAAAGCCTTCCACATCAAGATGGAGTGGCTTTACCATGAAGGCTGGACACAATGTGGTCCTTCACACCTTCCAATAGAATCCTTCGACACCTTGCTACCTTCTTTTTCCATGCATCAAGTGCAGCTGCATCGCTAGAACCTGGTTTAGGAATATTAGCATCTATGAACTCCTTCAACCCATTATCCTCTAGCACTGCCTCCATCCTGTCCTTCCATGCAATATAATTCGAGCTACCCTCAAGGGCATACTCCAATCACAATCCGTTGAAATACATTTCAATGAATGCTCAACTTCGACACCAAGAAAACACTGCAGCAAATTCGAATTCCACCAGCACAAAACTCAACCGCTTCAATAATTGCAATCTCCTCCAATGATCAATGCTCCAATACCATGTAGAAAGTATATAACTTATGCGATATATGTCCAATATTCTCCTGATCTCACACTATTTTAGCTTCATGCAAAATACAGAATCTATTCCACCATTGATCATCACATGCGGAAATTAAATCAATTGCAATGCACACATGAAACCATAAAAATTCACACACATTAACACAATGTTTTAGCAGAGCTTGAAGCTAAAAACCCAAACTATCTGTATATAATATATGTCATAGAGATCATGTAACAATCCTCATACAAAGCTGATCATATCAAGCTCTCAGTACAATACAATCGCTACACACTAATCAGGCCTGATCTTGCAAATCCATGCACCGATATTTGCCACCTACTAGCCTGCCTCTACTGTGCAATCCCTGCTGAAGAATGGCTCTGAATGAACTTGAATTTCTCTAGCCTTGCTCACGCAATCCTCATTGGCATCTCCACTGAGTGTTGGATGCAATCAATGCATCACTATAGTCACAACTGATAGTCACACTTGCTCTTTCACCTATCTCTCCACTGGTCTCCACTGAAACTGCCATGCACTGTAGTTAACTGATGTATTCTTAAGTTGATTAATGAGTTATTATTTGTGAATTAATTAACTAATTAATTCACTCCACTCTCACTAGTGTATCAATCAGTTAGACTAGATACAACTAGCTCAACTGAGTCTAACTGAGTTAAACTAAATACAACTCCATAACTACTTCTTCCAACTGTGTCATAAATCTACCACTTGAGTTCTAACTGAGTCCTTCATGCATTAGCTCCGATAAACCCTCAGGAATAGCGTAATTCCTTCTGTCAGTTGCTGTGCCATGTATGGCGAAGTGCTCCAAGAGAATAAGATAATGTTTATAGTCCAAATATTATTAAGAGCTAATAATATTCGACATATCTATTTTTAGACTGGAAATCTAAAAATAGATTCCACCAAATATGTCTAAAAATAGAAGTCCATCTATTTTTTCCAACTTGATCAACCATCCACAAATAACATCTTGCAACTCATAGAATATGATCAACATGTCTAAAAATAGACTTTGCAACAAAAATCACCTGTGTGGGCCCCACCTAGCTTAGGTGATCATTTTCCAACTAGGATCAAGAATGATGTTTCAGGATGCCTCCTTCACTGTTTCTTGTTTCAATCTTCAACATTTTTTATATATAGAGTCAAAATGGAATAGTTGTTGGTGAACAAATATCAGTGGATCTTGCCTTGGATATTTTTAATATATAAAAGGATTTTTCTAGAAGGATGGACTAAGTTGGAAAGAAGGAAAATATCACAATTATATGTTAATGTACATGTGTTTTACTGTGAATATTTTCATTTTATTAAGAATATATTTGAAAAAATTAACTATATAAGGTTAAAACCTATGTTTTGTATGGTATTTTGTTTCAATCTCAATAGGAAGCACCTTAGCCAATGTGTTTTCTCAAATGTGATAGACCCCATTAAAATGGGAGATATATCGAAATTATTCTATGTGTAATAAAATAGTTCAAGTAGTTTAGGAATATAGATGCATAAATTCAATGAGCATAGTTTTGAGATATAAAAGTCCAAAATGGAATAGTTGTTGGTGAACAAATATCAGTGGATCACTATGGATATATCTGCTTCATTAAAAGGGATTTTTCTAGAAGGATGTCCACTAAGTTGGAAAGAAGGGAAAACATCACAATTATATGTTAATGCATGTGTTTTACATTGAATATCTTTCATTTTATTAAGAATCTATTTGAAACAATTAACTATATAAGGTTAAAAACCTATGTTTTGTATCAAATCACTTTTGGTTTCAATGGGAAACTTTTATGGCTAATGTGTTTTTCTCGAAATGTGATAGACCCCATTAAAATGGGAGATATATCGAAATGATTCCTATGGTGTAATAAAATAGTTGAGTAGTTTAAATATCTAGATGCATAAATTCAATGAGCATAGTTTTGAGATATATAAGTCCAAAATGGAATAGTTGTTGGTGAAAAAATATCAGTGGATCACTATGGATATATCTGCTTCATTAAAACGGATTTTTCTAGAAGGATGGACTAAGTTGGAAAGAAGGGAAAATATCACAATTATATGTTAATGTGCATGTGTTTTACATTGAATATTTTTCATTTTATTAATAATCTATTTGAAACAATTAACTATATAAGGTTATGTTGTGTTATGCAACAACTCCCCCCATTTTTATTTTTAAAATAATTTAGACCTTTGATATATAGAAATAGGGACCCTTGTTATAAAAGTTTTTTTGTCTTTTGATAAAAATAAAACTCCAAAAAACATCAATGCTTTTTAAATGAAAACATCTTTATCGCAAATCGCAATTTTGCACAAATATTTTCTTAGTTAAAATAATAAATCAACAAAATCCCGATTTTTCAATCGCCGATTTGAAATTTTGCAAACGACATAATAAATCGCATATCGTAGATTTACACTGCAAAACTTTAAGCAATTCTTAACAAAACTCTGATATTGCGATACTGCAAATCACAAAATCGCATATCGCATAAACAAAAGACAATACACATCATTAAGACAGGTTCAAAGGGCGCAATGCAATTGATCTGACAGGTTTGAATAAAGGTTTTTACGGAAAATAAATCATGTCAAAAAGTATTAATTATGTTTTATCATCCCAATGTAAACATTTATGGATAGGTCATGATTAATTAATGATATAGTTGTTTCCTGGATTTTTTCTTTCAAAACAAATCATTTCTATAGATCTTCCATCATTTGATCATTTACTCTGTCTTTAATAGGGATTTCCTTTCAAGATATGTCCATTTGCAAAGTTATTCAGAAGCACAACAAACAGATTATTGCAGAATTCGAACAAAAAGGAATTGCACCTATAGTCTCTGATACTGTCAGCACTGCTGATGGAAGAGATACTAAATGGGAAGTTATTTACACTATACTTGAAGACGAAGAGCCAGAAGTAGTGGAAGTCATGGCGACTATCGATGATGCAACACCTTCAAATTTACAATTCAAAGATATTACATGTTCTTTCCTCCATAGAATAGTGGTGAAAGCTACTCTTCTTCCATATACCGACATGATTAGATGGGTGCTTGATAAATCAATGATCAAAGACAGACAGTTAAGAACCTGCAAGGATGAGATTATAGGTTCTTTCAGACCTGAAGATCTAAAAATCATGTATAAGCTGCCCGACCCGCAAGATACCTACAACAGTCAGTTTGTTGCAAAGTTTGCTGAGAAGAACCAAGACCCATTCAAGGCAATTCAAGGTTGGAGGAAATTAGACAAGAATTTCAAATATGAGAAAACCGATATGTATCCTATCGCGTTGTTAGCAAACCCTTAAAACTTTGCAGCAGCAATGTTATGCAAATTATATGGTTTACCTGATAATACCAAGTTCTCCATAAATTGGCTTCCCCTAATTGACTCCTCTATTAATTCCCTCATAATGAATTGGGTGACTATCCTTTCAGAGAATATAGTTAAGGAAATTAATGAATATTGCCAAACCAGAACTTCTTCCTCCAAATCTGTTCCCCAATTTTTTATGAGTGTATATATTTTTTATTCCATCTTTTTTTCTACCAACTTTCCAGTTATGGGATGGAAATGGACCCCTGAAAACCCTACCCCGATACATTTGATTCATAAAGAGATATGGGAACATAATTATGCACGACATTTTCATAGGTTGTGCTATGGATTTGTATTACCGTTACACCAATTTATGTATGACACAGTAAGCCCTAGGTTCACTAAGGAAACCCTTGCAGACCTTCAAATGATAGGAAAATGTTTTGTTGAAGAATCATTTTCATATATCATAGTTTTTGAAAGCTCCGCTCCCCCGCACATTCTTCCATTATATGTTTTAGATAAGTTGATGGCAAGAGAATTCGCTTACCAAACAGTTGGTAATGGACTCACTAAATCTTTGAAAGACAGTAAAAAGTCTTTATGGCCAAGTTTTCCAATTTCATGTGGTTCATTTACACTTAGAAATTTTAATCACGCATTGAAAGAATATTAGAAGATTGAGTTGTTGAAGCTCCCCGTTTTACCCTCCAGGTAGTTCGACCCAGAAAAGGTTGCTAACAAATTCACTTTTCCAGTCAAACTCAAACCTATTGTACAAACTGATGACAGATTTGAAGATATTTTGCAATCTGCCGGGACTTTTGAAGAAATCCTAAATTTCGTCAAATTGAACCTGAATCCAGAAGAAATATATAAATTCAATGAATTCAGAGAACAAAGAATCAAATGGATTCCACAGGATGTTTTGATTACCAGTTATACAATTAAAGCAATTCAAGAAATCAGAGAAGAACAATCAAATTCACAAAATCAAAATGAATTAGATAAAATATTTACTTCATTCAGCAATGCATTCACAAATACTCCAGATGCATCATCATCACAGAAAAATACAAAATTCCAGACTCCATAGGAACAAATAGTTTCAACAAAGGAAATCATTGAAACTCTTGAGATAATCTCCCAAGACAAAGAAATCATTCCTACAAATCCGATTGATGAGATTATCCTCAAGGTGACTAATATTGCCCCACTAGATGTATTCTATAGCCCTCTTCATAAGGCTGTAGTAAGAAAACAGAGGAAAAGAAGAAGGATTGAAACACCCTCGGGGAATGAAGTTATGGAAGTAGTATGGAAAGATACTCCATCAAATCCGATTAAAAATTTAACTCAGCTATCTCAATCCACTGGTGCATACACCACTGCGACAATTGATAAGGCAGCATAAGTATCTATTTTGATCCAAGAAAAGGATGTCAAAATCATGGAACTACAATAGCAGCTAGATGAAGAAAGAAAAAGTTTAAATCAGAAAGTGGAACAACAACTTCTCAGAGTACAGCAAGAGATAGAAATGCTTAAGATAAGTCATGAAACTAACTTATCTAGCAAAAATTCACTGATTTAACAGTTGAGAGAAGATCTTACCAAATATGAAGGAATTCCTACTGCAGAGGAATTCATAACAGAAGCATCGGAAATAAGTGCCTTACTCTCAAAACAACAAAACCTGTTTGTTGTACAAATGTCAAACATAATTCCACATCTAGAAATCAGTGAACAATTAACAAATACAGTCATTGATCAAAGGATTGAGTTCAATGAACTTAATATCAAAATCTCTAATTATATTTAATGGCAAGATACAGAAGAAGGGAAAAAGTCAGATCTCCCAAAGATCGAGGAAACTTCAAAGATATTCTTTTTACAGACCGGGATGCATGAGTGAAACAAGCAGAATTAGCCAGAGCAGAAGGTATATCAAAGAATATGATCAAAATGATTAACCATAGATTACATACTTCTGGGCTCATCAAAGAAGGAAATTTCAAATCTCTTCCTGATATCAAAGATTTAGAACAAATTTGGAAAGAAGCCAGTCAACTCAGGGAAGAAGCACTTATACAGCTAAAGAAAACTGATTGGGAAGCATACTGGCAACTATTATTCAAACCACGCAGTCAGATTATGACACTGAACTGTTTTCTAAACTCCATACAGAGAATACAACTGCTTTTACTGGACGCCATATTTGTTGCACAAATGAAGATAGAGTTCGGAAAACCTCCACAAGTTCAACCGATGTTCGACATTTGTGAGCAAAAAAGCACAACTGGTAGTAAATTATCATCAGGTATGATTATTAGTTAGTTTGTTTTATATAAATTCAATTTTTAGCGAATAGATACTAAAGATGAGGAAGGTTGTTTGAAACCACCTCATAAGATATTTTGTATAATCTTTTTGTAGGTAATTAGCATAGTATTTAAACCCTTCTCATGCATTTAGAGAAGGGTCCAGAATTTTATTGAGAACATTTGCAAAGAATGCTTAATTGTAAGTAATTTTGTGGATGTCTTGATGAAATAATGGAACACGGCCATTTCAGTTACATATCATTTTGTTGATCACTGTTGATGCACTTCTGTATTCTTTGAAAGACTTACTGATATAAGAGTTGAATGTGGCCTATTATCATTGATCAGATGAACAGGACGGTACACATCTGGTACTACTATCATGTATGCTAGTTATGTTTTGAATATTAGTGATGAATCCAACTTTCATGAATGATATATGAAATCAATTGTTTTTGTCTGAAATATCAGTTGCACTATTGTACGATATAAAGATAGGAATTGATTTGTTTTTGTATATAATCATCAAATATATGTGATATGTTTTTCATTTTCTTTTCATTAATTTCTTTTCAAGTGAATCACCTTACAAAGTAATAATTCTATTAAATCTGTGATGATCTTAATCATCACAGATTGAATAGATATCATTTTATATCGCATAAATTAATATTATCCCGGGTTAGATTGAATTAGTTTCAATTTCAAGTTTTTCATGTTAGAATCAATTTGTTTTAGTTTTTAGTAATTATTCATGTAAATCCCTTGAGAGAAAAAAAAAAAAAAACCCAACTCTGGGAAACTGGTCCCATTATATCCAGTCGGAGTCACTATCCCAAACGGAAAAGGAACTGTCTTAAGGTCCGGAGCGGGTGGTTATCCCCCTTGTTGTTGCCACAGATTTCTGAGGCCTCAACAGGTTAAAACCTATGTTTTGTATCAAATTACTTTTGGTTTCAATGGGAAACTTTTATGGCTAATGTCTTTTTCTCGAAATGTGATAGACCCCATTAAAACGAGAGATATATCGAAATGACTACTATGGTGTAATAAAATAGTTTCAAGAAGTTTAAAGATATATATGCATAAATTCAATGAGAATAGTTTTGAGATATATAAGTCCAAAATGGAATAATTGTTGATGAAAAAATATCAGTGGATCACTATGGATATATCTGCTTCATTAAAAGGAATTTTTCTAGAAGGATGGACTAAGTTGGAAAGAAGGGAAAGTATCATAATTATATGTTAATGCATATGTTTTACATTGAATATAAAAGGTTTTTTTTCTCTCTCATTGTTTGTATCCCTATTGCTTTTCATGTGAACTACATTCCCAAACCCACCCATCTATGTACCTAAGAGCCAAGCCAGTGTAAAAAGGGCTTATTTCATATTCTTCTTTAACACATATGTGATTAATTATCGTTATAATTTATATGGTATAAATATGTATAAATATTAATCCTTAGTATAGATATATTTTGACTTTAAGGAATATTTCATGTTTTTTAGAAAGTTTATCTTAGGAGGTAGAACTAAACTGTTTATAACCCACAAAAGAAACCATGGCCCGTGAGCATCACATGCAAACACAGGTAACTCCCATGTTTGAAACACCACCTCACATCATCATAAGGGTTGGAAACCACTAAGCAACCCATACTAAGTTCCCTAGAAGGGATGACTATCATATTTAATGATTGGGTTTATCTCCAAGGTCAAAAGGAAAATAAAAGTTAGGAAAGGGAATTAGAATAGAAATTAAGGTAAGACTATTACCTTTTACCCAATATTGAACGAAGGTGAGCAACAATAGATATCATGAAGGAAGTTCAAGAATCCAACTATCTGATATGATAGGTAAGAGTGTAACATACCTCAAATACATATAAAGAAAAAATTGTTCCCTTTAACACTACTATAATTGTGCATGCATAAGAAATATCGTCTTTTTTCTATAAGGATATTTTGAGAGGAATCTAGAGCAAGTTCTTGAAGGCTGAAAGAATGAAGCTCTGGGATTATCAATTGCAGGTTTAGACCCTCTATTGACCTACATTGAAGGCAATTCAACTATGCAGTCCTTGACTAAAATTGCAGAGCCTTAAATTCGGGTTTCCTAAGAGATTTCAGAGGTGACACTTGGTTGTTTTTATTGGTTTTCTAAGCATATTTCGGTCAACTTTCCTTTGGATTTTGGAGGACATTTTGAAAGTCAAAGCCTTGAATTTGACTTCATTATCATTGTAAAATATTGGATTATCTCTCTCTCTAAACATTTATATCTATTAAGAAGAAGAAGATATGTTGGGTTTTCCCTTATCAGTTTTGTCTTCTGCATTTTATTTCTATGTTCTATATACAATTACTGTCAAGATCCTTGACCAGAATTGCAGAGGAATAAATCGGGTTTCCTAAGATATTTCAGAGGTGACACTTGGTTGTTTCGATTGGTTTTCTGAGCATCTTTCGGTCAACTGTCATTTGGATTTTGGAGGACAGTTTGAAAATCAAAGCCTTGAATTTCACTTCATTATCGTTGTGTTGTACTGAACAACAACCCTCCCCATTTTTAAATTTTAGAATAAATCCCATTTAAAAACAGGTCCCCTTTTTTCTATCTTTCTTTCTAGGTATAAATAAAAGATTCATTAATAAAAAGATGCATATCACATTTTTTCACAAAGTGTACAACCTTTAATAAATTTTCCGATCCGATGAGTTATAAAGTCTTTTAATCATATCAAACATATTAAAAGTACTTTATACTTAATAATAATTTAAGATGATCAGTAATCGCAATTGGAAACACAGAGAGTTCTTTAAAAAGATTTGTTTTGCTTTGGAAAATTCCGATGCAATCGCGCTCAATCGCAATCGCATTTCAGATGAGTTTAAAGTGTTGTGTCTTTGTATATATGTTCGATGCGATGCGATTCATCACAATCACATTTCATAAGAAATTAAAACATTGCATTCTTTTGTTTTAAAACTCCGATGCGATAGATCATCTCTCATCGCAATCGCATTTTCGGAGAAAATATTAAACGGTTCACTTCATTTTAAAGGCTCTGATGAGATTATCGCAATTGAAAATCGGCATGAATTATGTTATGTTATTTTGCGCACCTTTGAAGATCTGCGATGCAATTATTACTTCACGTTTATATTCCTTATTCATCGCATCACAAGGAATTAAAAGGGAATTTTAACATTAATTTCAAGGATATGCTGATCTCCGATCGTATGATGCCATTAATTGAAAATCAAACAAATGATCACGGTTTATTTTGTTTTCAATGCATGAATGTGACCCCTTAGAGGGAATTTATGTTATAAACACGGGGAGATTAGATAGTAATTAATAAATGGATCCTTGTATAGTTGTTCTCATTATTATGTTTTATTTCTGCTGAAGGCTTTCATTCATTTGAAAAACAAAACAACGTTGAATCCCTTCATTCGCAAAGCAAGATAAATACTCCCAGACACTGAAATGTCGAAGCGATTCAAAAAATATAAAGCTACTATTGCTGCAAAATCTCCTGTGATTACAATGCTGCCAAAAGAGAAATCAACAAAACTTAAGCTGGTTACAGACACCTCCTGCCAGGGACTTGGGAAAATGTCTACAATCTATTAGAAAAGGAAAACCCTAGAGTTGTGGAAGCTAAAGCCACAGTTCCTGACAAAGCTGACTCAGACTCAGATTCTGAAAGTCCTCTTAGTTCATTGGCAAACTCATTTCTGCACAGAGTTGCTGCTTGGGCAAAGATTTTTCCCTATTATGATGTTATTAGATGGGTGATTGACAATGTAACTATTCAAAACAGAAATTTTTTTTCTACTTCTAGATCAGTGTTCGGGTCATTCAAAGCAGAGGATATTAAAGCAATGCACCACCTCCCGAACCCACAAAAGATCTACAGCAAGGACTTCCTTAAAGAATTTGTTGTGGAACATCCAAACCAGTCAGAGTCGATTAAAGAATGGAGAAATAATCATGAAAAACATAAGCATGAGGCATCAGGTATGTACTCTGTGGAGTCTCTCTCGCCTCCATATTGTTACACCACTGCAATGATGTGTAGGTTGTTTGGTAATGATAATTCAGCCAGATTTTCCATTCAAATGGTTCCGTTGATTCATGTTGCTCTTAATTCTAAGATAATGGATTGGGTTGCTATTTTGTCTGATAAAATAGCCAATAGAATCCTTGAGTACAGGAAAGATAAAAACTCTGGAAATTCCTCTCCTTTTTATTTTTGTGCTTACATCCTAGATGCCCTGTGTTTCAACTCAGAATTTCCCTTATTAGGATGGAGATGGAATCCTAAAGAACCTGTCCCGATTCATATATATCATAAGTTCTTATGGAAGGGTTATTTCAGAGGTCATGTTTACATAGTTTGCCATGGTTTCCTTATTTCGATTTATCAAATCATTTTTGGCCGATTCCCTCCTAGAATTTCTGATAAAGCTAGAGTTGATTTGTCTTCTATTGGAGACTGGTTCGGGGAGGAAAATTTCACTTATGTCAGAATATTTGGAAGTATTGTAGAACCACATATCCTTCCTTTATATGTTCCAGACAAGCTGTTAGCACAAGAAATTTCTTATCAGCTGACAGTAGAAGGTATGTCTGGGACTTTGAAGAGTAGCAAAAAGCTCATGTGGCCTACTTTTCCTTTCAAATGTGGTGATTATACTCTTAGCAATTTTGTCCATGCTGAGAAAGAAGTTGTTAAGTTGACTGATATTAAGCTTTCAACAATTCCTGGAAGGCAATATGATCCCAAGAAGGTGGCATATGATTTTACCACCTCTGTCTCAATTGCTCGGTTCAAACATGAACCAGATATCTTTGATGATTTATTTTTTTCTGTAGATAATATGTCTCAAATTTTTTATTTGGCCAAGTCCAAATTTCAGCCTGAGGAAATGAATAAATTTTTATTATTTAGAAGCCAAAGGCCACTCAGAGTTCCTCTGGATCAATTGAGGATTTCTACACAAGGATGTGTACCATAACAAAAAGACACAGGAAGTACTTCTGGTAAAGAAGTAACAGGAGCTAATCTTGTTTTGGAGAAAAAAGATGATAGCAGCAAAGCTGACACTAGAAAATCAGAAACTGCTGGTAAAAGTGTTCTACAGCAGTCTTCGGCTCAAACAAGAAAAGAGAACACAGGTACTGATGCCCATGAGCATATTGAGAAAGGAAGCACAGAGAGTAAAGACACTGAACAAGCACCTAAAGATGATATAAAAAATAATGCAAGTTCTCAACTTGGAAGACAAGAAACTACTAAACTTATTGTTTCTCCTCGTTTGCTGAGCCAATATGAACAATTTGCCAAGCAAATAGGACAACAAAACATTTCCCAAGTTGATAATTCAAAAGATCTGATCCAGGTGGATATTGGTGGCCACCCGCCTATTCCACTTGGGCCCCCACCATTCTCTCTTTCATTTTTTCAGTTTCGGCATAATTTACTATTTTTAGCAGTTATTCGGGTCCTGAACTTCCGGAGCCGTTTTGAAGCCCTAAACGATGTTTTTTGGGCATCACGCCTCCAGTGAATATCTTTCCATTCCGAAATGATATTCGTGATGAAAGTTGTATTCCTCGGATAGAGCTTTCTAATGATGTATCATGTGCGTCAAACGGAGATAGTATGCCAAAGTTACGTCCCTGGGAAGTTGAAACACCAATTTACCCAAACGGGGCCCATAGTTTTGGCACTTCATCTCCTAGGGTTAGGTTTTTAGATGTTTAGGATTCTCCATTGTTTCTCAATAATAAATAGGCTCTCGAGCCTCATTGTAACTCAGTTCAGAGGCCTTTAGCCGCCACATCTCTTCTCAGAGATAGCTACCAACGCCCTAGCTAGTTTTATTTCCATTGTCTCTAAGCAAATTTCAGTTCTTTGATATTAATGAAATGAAGTGTTATTTCCGCTGCATCTCTGTATTTATGGTTATGTGTTTATTCTGTTTTGTTCCTGCATAAATCCGGATCAGTGGTATCAGAGCGGTCTGCTTTTTCTCGATCCTTCTTTGCATGTCCCCAATGAGGTCGGGGTATAAGGAGCTAGGGCTTGATCTGGTGGAACCTTTGCAAGATCAGCCTCGCAAACCTCGATGGACGCCCATGGGGGACGAAAAGAAAGATGAGGGAGTAGGAGATCCTATCAAAATATTTCTCGAGGAGGCCCTCGAAAAACAAAGGAACGCGATGACGGATAACTTTGTTCAGATCCTTTAACGGCTACCCACCGGCGGTGCATCTGCATCCAGCAGCCACTCTGGAGGTGCGACTCCTTTTAAGGTACAAGTAAATTTTGACATTGCCATATTTGAGGGTCAAATAGACGCAGATGTCGTAGATAGATGGTTGAATCTATTAGAAGGATATTTCTCTTTTCATGACTTTTCAGACTGGGAGAAGATTATTTTTTCACTCCTCAAAGCTACCCCCCATGTTAAGGACTGGTGGGAAACCTACTGTGAGAACAAGGACCAGACAGAACCCTCTCTGTTCTCGGCCGTACCAACTTGGAATTCTTTCCGAGACGCCGTCAAGGAACAGTACTATCCTGTGGGGAGCTATGAAGACAAGTACATACAATGGACCACGCTGCGACAACAAAGGGATCAAGATGTGCATGAGCTGACGAATCTGTTCCATACCCTGCGCACAAAGTTGGGTATCAAAGATTCAGAGAAACATCTGGTGCTAAAGTATCGCAGCTGTCTACACAAATACATTCGGGAGGAAATGGAGTTCCTTGACATCTCCTCGCTTGGTACGGCATACCGGTATGATGCCAAGATTGAGCAGAAATTCAAGCAGAAGAAGCGAGACTTTGGATCTGCGAATCAAAAGCAAGGGAAAGGTGCTTCCAAACCGCAGAACAAAGGACTGAGCCAAGGCATGGCGGCTAAAGAAAACTCATCGAAGCCACAAGAAAAGAACAGCACCGCAAAGCCAAAGAAGGACACGGGAAAGTGGTGTGAGTTCCATAAGAGCTCCACTCACAACACAAGTGAGTGTCGGGCCAGGCAGTCGCTAGTGGCCGAGATGAGGGCTTCTGAGTCAGATGCATGCTCTGACTCCGAATCAGAACCTGAAAAGGCGAATGAAAAAGGGAAACAGATTATTGATGCGGAGCCCAATGCCATTGTTGCCACTACAAAGATCCAAAAGGAGGAACCGGAAGATCCAGAGGAGGAGGAACGTCTCTTCCACTCCCGGATGTGGGTAAAGGGCTCCCCGGTACAGTTCATTGTCGACAATGGGAGCCAAAAGAACCTCATTTCAGCAGACGCCGTGAAGCGGTTGGGCTTGCCGACCACGGCTCACCCACATCCATACACCATCGGGTGGCTTCACCAAGGACGAGATCTCCGCGTCAGCCAGCAGTGTCGCCTTCCCTATAGCATCAAGCCCTTCACGGATGAGGTATTATGTGATGTTGCTCCTATTGATGTTTCTGATGTATTATTAGGACAACCATACTTGTGGAAGCGTCATGCTGTGTATGAGTCTCGTCCTCGTGCTGTTATTATTAATTTGGGAAATAAGTTGTACAGGATACCAGAGGTACCACCTCCTACGACTATCTCTTTGGTTACTGCAAAACAATGTAGTAAGCTCATTTTCCAAACCAGGAAATTCGTTTTCCTGATGATCCGCCCCCAGGGCAAGAAGAAGACTGTGGCCACGACCTCCAGACAGGGCTCCTCTACACAACAACAACAAATGGATAAGTTTGTGGAGGAGTACGGGGACATATTCACCTCACCCACAGGGGTTCCTCTGCACTGTCAGGTCAAGCACCCGATTGATCTGACCTCCAGTGCGCCGCTACCAAATGGACCGATCTATCGGCGCTCTGTTCTGGAGAATGATGAAATCAAGAGGCAGATTCAGGAGCTGTTGCAGAAAGGTCACATCAGACCAAGTTCATCGCCCTGTGGGAGCCCAATCGTGTTGGTACAGAAGAAGGATGGGACGTGGAGACTCTGTATTGACTATCGGGCGCTGAACAAGATCACTGTCCGGAATAGGTACCCAATCCCACGGATTGATGACCTTCTGGACCAACTCCAAGGTGCAAAATATTTCAGTAAGATCGACCTGAAGTCTGGGTATCACCCGGTACCAATTGAACCCTCTGATGTGTGGAATACTGCCTTCAAAGCTAAGGAAGGCCTTTTTGAATGGCTGGTCATGCCTTTCGGGTTGACGAATGCTCTCGCAACCTTCATGAGGATGATGGATGACATCTTGCGGCCATTCACCAACTCATTCGTAGTGGTGTACTTGGATGACATTCTGATCTTCAGCAAGACTTGGGAAGAGCACCTTCATCACATCCGACAAGTCCTCCAAACACTGCGGCAACACAAGTTGTGTGCCAATTTGGAAAAGTGCACGTTTGGCATGACCCAGGTTCAATATCTGGGATACATTATTGATGAAAGGGGGGTGCATGTGGATCCAGCCAAGATCCAAGTCATTCGGGATTGGCCAGCCCCAACCACTATAACAGAGCTTCGCAGCTTTCTGGGTCTTGCTAATTTCTATCGGAGGTTCGTGTTGGGATTCTCTCATATCATTTGGCCCTTGAGTCAAGTCACCAAGGGAGGAGCGAGAGCAAAATTTTTTTGGTCGGAACCTCAACAGAAGGCGTTCACAGAACTGAAAAACCGCCTCTGTTCTGCCCCAGTGCTCACTTTACCAGACTTGCAATAGCCATTTGAGATCGAGACAGATGCCTCTGACTATGCTATTGGGGCAGTTCTTACTCAACAAGGACATCCAGTGGCATTTCACAGTGAGACATTGTCTGACACAGTTCGCAAGTATCCCACTTATGACAAAGAAATGTATTCCATTGTGCAAGCTTGTCGACAATGGAAGCATTACATTTTGGGGAAGGAAACAGTCATCCACACAGACCACCGGCCCCTGCAGTTCATACAGACACAAGGGAAGTTGCAGAATGATCGCCATCAGAAGTGGTCCACATATCTGCAACAGTTTCATTTGAACATCAAATACAAGAAGGGTAGCACCAATAATGTTGCAGACTGCCTCAGCCGACCACCGATCGTGGTGCTCACCACCGTGCTCAACTCTTGTGGGCACGAGACTTCTGATTGGCCGCTTCTCTATGAGAGTGACCCAGAATTCTGCCACACTTACAAGGCACTCTTGGGGGGTATGCAAGTTCAAAATTTTCACCTCCAATATGCACCTTTATGTCACCTAGGACACCTTTGTGTTCCTTCAGGCGAGCGTGCCAAGATGATATGGGAAGCACACTACAGCCGAGTCGCTGGGCATTTCGGGGTCGAGAAAATAGTAGCAGTACTATAGAATTTCTATTGGCCGAACCTTCGAAAGGATGTCAAGAAGCACATCAAATCCTGCACTTCTTGTGCCATTGCCAAACCGACCATCAAGAAGCAAGGCCTATATACTCCACTACCTACCCCTAGTCGACCTTGGGAATCCATCTCCATGGATTACATGTCGGGCATGCCTTCTACTAAGAATGGAAATGACTGTGTTTTCGTGGTCGTTGACAGATTCTCGAAGATGGCCATTATGGCGGCCTATAAGAAGAATATCACAGCAGAAGCCACTGCTAAACTCTTCTTTGAACGAGTGTGGGTGCACTTTGGGATCCCACAGTCTATCATATCAGATCGAGATAGCAGGTTCCTCGACACATTTTGGTCCAGCCTCTGGTCAATGTTGGACACAAAGCTCACCAAGTCCACAGCTTTCCATCCCCAAACAGATGGCCAGACAGAGGTCGTCAACAGAATGATTGTACACATTATGCGCATGTACAATTCAAAGCATCCACACACATGGGACGAGAGCCTCCCTTATGTACAACATAGTTATAACCGGGCTCTCCACAGTTCAATTGGCCATAGCCCCTTTCAGGTGGGCTTGGGATTCCAGCCACTATGTCCCATTGACGTGGCCATGCCATTTGCAGCTGCTCAGGCCGATTCAGCGCACGTCCAGTCTGAAGTTGACAAAGCAAGTAGCTTCATCGAGCGCATTCAACACATCCGCCAACGGGTTCATGATATATTGGACAGAGCCAATGCGAAGTACAAGCAGCGCCATGATCAACACCGGGTGCCACACAACTTCCAGGTGGGCGACAAAGTATGGCTACATTTGCAAAAGGAGCGCCTCACTGGACCCCACCGCAAGCTTCGCCCGCTCCGATACGGGCCGTACACCATCACCAAGGCTATAGGGAACAATGCCTTCGAGCTTAGTATTCCTCCATTCCTTGGTCTGCAGCCAGTCTTCAATGTGGATCACCTTCGTCCTTACTTCCCACCTCTACTGAACACCTCAAACATTGCAGAACAACTCACACCAACATAGTTAAACCCAGAGTGCATCGAACAGGCCACCATAGATTGTATCATGGACATGAAAATCAAGAACACTCGCCAACAGAAGATCCAACTGTATCGGGTTGTCAAAGCTGGCCAACTCCTGCACCAAGGAAAGTGGTTCACCAGGGACCAAGTTCAGCAAAAATTTCCTCATCTCATGGAGGAACTTAACGCAATGGGGACCATTGCTTCCTAAGTGGGGAGGAATGATCCAGGTGGATATTTGTGGCCACCCACCTATTCCACTTGGGCCCCCACCATTGTCTCTTTCAGTTTTTCAGTTTCGGCATAATTTACTATTTTTAGCAGTTATTCGGGTCCTGAACTTCTGGAGCCGTTTTGAAGCCCTAAACGATGTTTTTTGGGCATCGCGCCTCCATTGAATATCATTCCGTTTTGGAATGATATTCATGGCGAAAGTTGTAGTCCTCGGATAGAGCTTTCTAATGATGTATCATGTGCGTCAAACGGAGATAGTATGCCAAAGTTACGTCCCTGGGAAGTTGAAACACCAATTTACCCAAACGGGGCCCATAGTTTTGGCGCTTCATCTCCTAGGGTTAGGTTTTTGGATGTTTAGGATTTTCCATTGTTTCTCAATAATAAATAGGCCCTCGAGCCTCATTGTAACTCAGTTCAGAGGCCTGTAGCCGCCACATCTCTTCTTAGAGATAGCTACCAGCGCCCTAGCTAGTTTTATTTCCATTGTCTGTAAGCAAATTTTAGTTCTTTGATATTAATGAAATGAAGTGTTATTTCTGCTGCATCTCTGTATTTATGGTTATATGTTTATTCTGTTGCGTTCCTGCATAAATCCAGATCAAGATCAGAATGTAGAAATCATCCCTAAAAACCCCACTAGTGAAATTATGTTAAAAATAGAAGAAATTCCTCCTTTAGATATATTTTACAGTCCCAAACATAGCGTTGTAGTGAGAAAACAGGGAAAAAGGAGAACTGATCAAGATGCATCACAGGGGGAATTTATGAATATTTTTTATAAAAATGCTGAGGTGGATCCATCTGAGGATCTCACCAAATTATCTTAGTATGCAGGTGCTTATAGCGCTGCCACTATAGATAAAGCCTCCGAAGTTACACAGTTGATTAAACAAAAGGATGTAAAAATGGCCATTTTTTAAGAACAAGTTGCAGAATATCAACAAAAGATCATTCAGTTGGAACAACGATTACAGGATGAAGAGCTCAAGACTAAATAATTAGAAGAGCAGCTAGCTGTTGAAAAAGAGAAAACTGATTAGCAGACCCTAAAAAAGCATCAGCAGCTTAATCAGGAGATTGCAAAATTACAAACTATTCTACAAAATGAGCAGACTCTAAAGATTGAACAAGAAAAGATGTTTCAATCTAATTTGGACAAATTCAAGAACTATCCCACTCTGGATCAATTTAAGAATGAAGCTTTGGAGACAAAAAAATTATTGTCTCAACAATTAAATGTGTTTTGTCTAAAGATTACAGAAGCATAGTCTCTATGTGAGCTAACATCTTCCCTGATGGATGAAGGAGTCACTCTTAAGACTGAATTTGATGAAGCTGAAGAAAATATCTCTGATTTTCTTTTATGGAAAGAATCAGAAACAGGGAGAAAAACAGATCTTCCCAAAATCATAGAAAGGCATAAAGAAATTGTTTTTGCAGAAAGGGCCACGTCCAGAGCTAAGGGAATAATGAACAATGTAACACAGATGGTAAATGATAATTTATGTGCAATCAATTTAATTGTGGATTGCAGTCCTGGCCAATTACCCAAAGTAAAGGAAACTGATCTTAGATGGAAACAAGAGATTATTAATAAAAATCATCAAATTGGCCAATTACAGGGAATATCATGGGATTCAATGTGGACTTATCTCATCATGCCACATAGTTAACAAATAGCAATTAAATTTCTCTCAAGTGCCATTGATTGCATCATTCCCAAGTTCTCTGATGCCACATACACAGGGCGGTTGCATTCAAAGCATAGTCATCCTGAAGAAGTAAAGGAGATGCTCAAAATTTACCACCTTTGTACATCCACCTCAACTGATGATCAATGAGTCGGTTTTCATCAAGCTCGCATTTCTATTTCAGATTTTTTTTTATTTTAGATAGATTATAGGAATAGTTTTAGTTATAGTTTGTTAGGCAGCTATTTAAACCCCTTTCATGCATTTAGAAAGGGGTCCTGAATTTGTAATATTTTCACTTGGAGGTTACATTTCTGTACTCCATTGACTCCTTATATTTTTATGAAGGATCACATCTGGTGATTCCCTGCGAAATTATCTTTAAGAATTGCATTTATGTATCTTGGAGTTGATTTTACATTGAATTTGCTAGATTTGGATATCGGATTACATTAGAAAGTATCGAGATGGATAAGTTATTTCTATCTATTCACTGTTAAGTTCCTTTGTTATGTGATATTCTCTTTTAAAATTCTATCGTTTATGTATACTTGTTTTCACAATATTTCTTTATACATATCATTTATGAGTGTGTTAGAAATATTTATCTTTTATAGTATATACAAGCGATATATTATGATGAATGTAATATGTTATTATAACTCTATTTAATTTCTTTAACAGAGTTATCTTTATTTTTTGCTGCACATTTCAATTAAGCTGTAATACATTTTCATGATTATTGATTAATTGAAACAATTTAAAGTTGTATTCACATTTGATGCTCGAGTTAGTTTTAGAATTATCCCATCAGTATTAGATTAGATTAGATAGTGTTATTTCATTCATTTAGTCTCATCCCCCCCACCCAATCATTCCATTACCAACCCATTTAAATCACTAGGAAACTAGTCCTATAAATCCAGTCGGAGCCACCACACCAAACGGAAAAGGAGTTGTTCTAAGGTCTTGACCGGGTGGTTATCCCCTAATGTTTAAAGTAGCGATTTTCGAGGCTTCAACATTTTTGGCGCTAGAAGGAGGGCCATAAGCTATGAATGGAAGATAAATCTAAATCCAAAAGCCATTCTAAGAGCACATCACCCTCATCACCTTCAATTTCTTCCACATCTCAAATCACAAGACAAGAAATTGAGAAAAGTATTCAAACACCCACTACCAAAATTTTAGATCAATCAGATAATCCAACTCCTCAATCTCCTGAAGTCGAAGCCAAAGTTCATAAACTTCAAGGATTCTCATTATCATTAGAAGAATCGGAATTATCTGAAGGTAGTGTCACTTCACAGTTTGTTTCTTCCAGGCCTCTTACTAGGTCACAGAGTGAAAAACTTGGAATTTCCCCAAAATAATTTCCTATACCTAATAGAGTCAAAACAAGAAAAAATTCATCGGAAACAAAAAGTGGTACAATTTCTTCATCGCATATTCAATCATCTGTTTCCCAAGCTCCAAGTACATTAGTCTCATCTACATCTGCTCAATCTTCTTCTCAAACTACATCTACTCAATCTTCATCTCCTCAAACTACATCTACTCAAACATTAATTGTATCCTCCGATAGTTCAATAGTTACTACTCATATACCAGTTATCCCTTCTAGTTCATCTACCATCATCACAACAATGGCACAGAGACCATGGACTAGACCATGAGCTATGAATATGGCTGCACCTTTGCATGATCTACCTGATCATCCTGAAAAATGGCTCCCAAAGTTTAGTCCAGATACTGGTATATAAGTAGAAGAACATATCAATAACTTTATGCTTGCTATAAACTTGAATAAAGTAGTGAATGAAGATATTGTAGTTCGATTATTTCCCTATACTTTGCAAGGAACAGTAGGATCCTGGTACCTTTCTTTACCTTCAGATTCAATCACAAGTTGGGATATGTTTGAAGAACAATTTTTAACTAAATATGGAGATGACAGATCACTTGCTACCCTAATTAACGGTCTCTCCAATTCAAAGAGTCAACCCAAGGAACCCATTAAATATTTTAATTCTTAATTCAATAAACTCTTGAATAAGATTCCTCAAACATCTAAACCTAGTGAACAAGTTAGAAGTGAATGGTATATTAATGCTTTACCCTCAAACATAGAAATTTTCGTAGATAGAGCTGCAAAACCAACTTTAGCTGAGAATATGAAAGAAGCTATTTCAGTGGAAAAACGAATGATTTCTCTAGATAAGAAAAATGTGATTGATGAAATAAAATCAAAGAAAGTCACTTTTAAAGATGATTCCAAGAAAAAGACACCAAGAGATCCATATGACATGGAAGGTTTACAGAAAGTTCTTAAAACCATGTCTAATGAGATGGTTGAGATCAAAAAGCAGGTAGCAGAGACTTATACAAATAGATCATTTAGAAATTTCAAGAGAAATCAAGCTGAATCAAACCTCCCAATGCAATTTCCAATGTAGAATCAGAAGATGAAGAAGATGAAGAAAATCCTCCAATGTCAGATGAAGAAGATGAAAGGGAAGAAGTAGTTGAACTAAATGGAATGTGGGATTTCATTCTCCCTAATTCAGATAGTGACATAGAACAAGAAGCTATGCCTGTAAGTACAAGGAGAAAATCTACATTGGAACCTGTTCAAACTGTTCCGAAGAAGAAAAATACAGCTCCAAGTACCAAAGACAAAACTCCTGCAAAAAATACTTCTTCATTACCCACTCAGAATCAGCCATCATCTCCCAATCCTCCCACATCATCATCCAAAACCCTAGTGGTATAAGATACGATGGATTATAATATTATTGAGGACATGAAAAAGACTAGAGCGAACATCTCATTACATGAACTCAGTAAACTTAAACATCAACAAAAGCTGCTTTTAAAAGAGTTAAATGCTACACCCATTGCTCCTCTACCAAGTGGTGTAGTAGCTAAAGCAGCTAAAGGGACTGGTAAGCCACCAGACAAAGTAGATGCAGCTAATACTGTTCTTATTGGAGAAAGATCAAATTCTCAGACACCTCCATTTTTGTTGACTTCTGAAATCTACACTAAGAATTTGCACAATTGTTTAATTGATTCAGGAGCATCCTCTAATATAATTCCTTCTTCAATTTGTGCTAAATTGAATATTGAACCACATAAGTCTATTGTTCATATTGTACAATTGGATCGCTCTAAAGTTCAAGTTGTTGGAGAAATAAATTCAGCTACTATCATATTAGCTTCCGATCCTAGGATTGTCCAAAGAATTGATATTTTAATTGTTGATATTCCAGAATTCTATGGGTTGGTCTTAAGCAGGGACTGGTCTACAAAACTTAATGGTTATATCTCAACCGATTATTCACATATGTGGCTTCCCTACAAAGGGAAACCTAATCAAATCAAATTCAAACGAGAGAAACATATGATGCACACTGTAACTGAATTCGAGCAACCTAATGAACCTGTAGCTTTCAACAATAATATTCTTGGAGGCTATTCTGTCGAGTCTTTTCTTGGAAATTTTACTACACCACAATCATCATTCTCTGTAAATACTTCTGTTTCTCAAATTGAAAATTTTTCGCAATCTGATTCTTCTAGAATTGTAAATATTTTTGATTCTTTTGTAGATAAACCTATAGATAAAAAATTATTTTGGTCATTATATTTTGATGGATCAAAATCTACTGATGGAGCAGGCGCAGGATGCATCCTAATTGATCTAGAAGGAGAGAAAACCATGTTATCATGTAGATTAGAATTTGAGTGCACTAATAATACTGTTGAATATGAAACCTTGATTCAAGGGCTTTATAAGGCCATAGGGTTAAATGTAAAATACTTGAAAGTATATGGAGATTCTGAAATTTTCATAAGACAAGTAAGGAATACCATCCATTGTCTTTCAGGACATCTCAAACATTATCAAACCCTAGTACAGGATCTTACCACTCAATTTCTAGCATTTAATATCTCTTCTATTCCTAGAAATCAAAACACACCAGCTGAGTTGTTAGCTAATGTTGCGTCCAAACTCCTTCCTTCTGACGATTGCAGTCCTGATAGATTTTCAGTAGAGCTGATTTTTTGCCCATCTGTCCCAGATAATATTACTAAATGGAGAGTATTCTACGATGATCAAGATATTTTGAATTTCTTAACTTCTAAGAAATCATATGATGAACAAATTATTGATGAAGATGATTATGATCTACAAATTACTTCAAGAAATAATGAAAATCTGATTCCCAAATCCGTTGTTAAACTTGAGGATCTTTATGATATTAAAGACAGATTCAAGAAAGTTACTAATGCCAAAATTCAAAGTTCAACTTTGAAGTTTGAATTATTCAATCTTGGCTCTGATTCTAAACCTCAGAATGTTAATCTAGGTCTCAATTTAACTCCAGAAGAAAGATCTGCTTTCATTAAACTTTTGAGTAAATATAAAAATGTCTTCGCTTGGAGTTATGAAGATTTAAAGACTTATGATACTTCTATAATTCAACACACAATTCCAATGCTATCTGATGTTAAGCCTGTGCAACAGAAGTTAAGAAAGATTCATCCAAATCTGGAAGATCAAAGCAAAACAGAACTCAACAAACTTCTGAAAGCCAAAATCATTTTTCTTGTAAGGCATTCCAATTGGGTTTCCAATATGGTACCTGTTAGGAAGAAAAATGGCGATATTAGAATCTGTGTTGATTTCAGGAATTTAAGCAAGGCATGTCAAAAGGACAACTTGCCATTGCCAACTATGGAGAAAATTCTCCAAAAGGTAGCTGGTTCTGAACTCATGTCCTTCCTTGATGGATTTTCAAGGTATAATCAAATTCTAGTACATCCAAATGATAGGTTGAAAACCACTTTCAGAACCAAATGGGGAACCTATGCTTATCAAAAAATGCCTTTTGGTTTAGTAAATGCAGGAGCTACTTTCCAGAGAGCCATGGACATAGCATTTAAGGGTCTGATTAATAGATCAGTTGTTATTTATCTTGATGACATAACAGTTTATTCAAAGAAGAGATCCAATCATCTACAAGATCTAAAACAAATATTTGAAAGATGTAGAAGATTTGGTATTTCATTAAACCCAAAGAAATCCTTCTTTTCTCTTGATCAATGAAAAATCCTAGGGTTTGTTGTGTCAAAATATGGTATATATATCGATCCTGACAGAGTTAAAGAAATTTTTGATATTTCTTTACCTCACAATAAAAATTCCATGCAATCATTTCTAGGTCAGATTAATTTTGTAAAAAGATTCATTCCATATTTTTCTCAAATTGTTTTGCCTATGCAGAATATGATTAGGAAAAATTCAGTATTCAAATGGGGTTATAAAGAAAAAAAATCATTTGATGCAATCAAGAGGGAAATCATTGATGCACCTGCATTGAATACTCCCAATTTTTCCAATGATTTTATCCTGTATACTTTGGCAACCGAAACTTCTTATGCTGTTGTTTTAACACAGCTCAATGATCAACAAATCAAAGCACCAATTTCTTTCTTCAGCTCAAATCTGCAAGGAGCTGAGCTGAATTATTCTGATGTTGAAAAACAAGCTTTAGCTATATTTAAGTCAATCAAGCATTTCAGGCCTTTTCTCTTAAAAACACACACAAAAGTGATTGTTCCTTTCTCAGCAGTAAGACAATTACTAATTCAAAGAGAAGTAGGAGAAAAAAGAGCTAATTAGGTGACAGCTTTGCAAGAATATGATATTGACATTAAACTAGAAAAGATTGTTAGAGGACAAGGTTTTTGCAGATTATTAGCAGGAGCTCATAATATACCAGAAAATGAAGATCTAGAGAATGCTCTTCAAGTAAGTCAGATGAGTATTACAGATTTTGAATCTCAGTATGCTGATTTGATATTTTACTTAAAAAATGGGTATGCTTCTTCTAATCTCAGCTATAAGAATAAACGTGCTTTAAGATTTAAGGCTACTAAATATGAAATCATTGATGATGTGTTATTTAGAAAGAATTATGATTCAATCTTATTAAGATGTCTTGAAAATACTGAAGCAAAAAAGGTATTGCAGGAATTACATGATGGACCAGCAGGAGGTCATTTTGGAGGCAATACCACAGCCCACAAAATTATCCATGTTGGATATTATTGGCCTACCCTTTTTAAAGATACACATGATTATGTGAGAAAATGCAAAATTTTCCAAACTGCTAGTGGAAGACAGAGGAAGCCAGCTTTTCCTTTGCAGCCAGTAAACATTGAACAACCATTTGAGCAATGGGGGCTTGATATTATTGGTGAGATAGTTCCCCATTCTTCCAAACAACACAAGTACATTCTCACAACAACAGATTACTTCACAAAATGGGTAGAAGCAATTCCTCTAAAGGTAGCCAACTCTGACGCAATTATTGATTTCATCGATCAATTCATCATTACCAGGTTTGGTGTACCTAACGCTCTGGTCTTTGACAATGCATCTTATTTTTCTGGTAATAGTATAGTGGAATTTGCAATTAAGAGAGATTTTAAATTTAAATATTCAGCAAACTATTATCCACAGGGTAATGGTTTAGCTAAATCCACTAACAAAAATCTCCTCAAAATCATTAAAGGACTATTGATCAAAGCCAAAAGAATTGGCACAAGTCTTTAATCTTTGCATTATGGGTTGATCATATTTCTCTTAAAGCTTCTATTGGAACTTCACATTTCAATTTAGTTTATGGTAAAGAAGCTGTGATACCATCAAATCTAGCTCTTCCATCATTAGCCTTGGTGCAATTTATTGAAGAAAATCCTTCCTCATCCATTCATTTGAGATTTGATCAAATCCTTAAATTAGAAGAAAATAGAGAAAAGGCAAAATATATTCATGAAAAACATCAATAGCTTGTAAAATCTTCTTTTGATTCAAGTTCCACAGATTCAAAAAATTTGTCAATTGGTGATCTTGTTCTGAAATGGGATAAAACACATGAATAAAAAGGTAAACATACCAAATTTCAGAAGATGTGACTTGGACCATTTCAGATTGCTGAAAGGATAGGCTCATATACATTCGTACTTCAAGATTTAACGGGAAAAAGAGAATCTCTTCCTGTAAATGGGCTTTGTCTTAAAGAAATTCTTTTCGTAAGGAGGTAACCCCTTCTTACTTGTACATATTCCTTTCTGCAATTTTCATTTATTTTTGTAAATAAAAGTTGTTAATAGTCTTTAATTGACTTTTTACTATTAGAAAATTTTCTTAGAAAGAATGTTATAAATACTTATTTTATGTAAATAAGAAATTTTCAAGGAAATGATTACAATTTTGGATGATTTAAAATAAAATGTTAAACTTTGAAATTTTGTTCGAAACATTTACATGATCTTTTGAAACCTTGAGGAAAATGTAAATCATTATAAGTTTCTTAAGTAGAGAAAGGTTATCTTTAAAAAGTAAAAAAAAAATCAAGCTTTAGCAAACAAAAAATTTCTGTAAATTGTCATCCATTTATTCTTAAGGATACAACTATTTCACCCCATCCATTTTTATTGTTATTTTTTAGAATGTAATTCTAAGAAATTATATGACAAAATTTAGGAGATAAGAGGTCTCATCACGAGCCTACTTACCATGATCATAAGAAGTAATAAAACTAACATTACCAATACTGCATACCAAAACAGGGTGATAGCTTATTAAAGTAAGACAAGGGGTCTCATCACGAGCCAACTTGTTTAGTTTTATCACAACTAGTGAATACCATTGTTACTAACTAGCTACCAAACCAGAACAATGGCTCTTAAATTAAGAAAAAATAAATAAAAGACAAAAATATGAAATATTTTTTTATGAATTTATTTTTAAAGAGTCATAATCTTAGTTGGATGGGATAATGGATAGTTAATGGTTAAAAGGTAACTCTGTCGAGACTATGAACATTTGCTGGCAGCAGAGACAATGCCTGTGACAATAGAGTATATTACAAAATCTAAACTTGAAGAAATTCACTTACTTTATTATTATCAACCAATCAAAGTTTGAGATAACCCAAAAATGTTATTATCTTTGAGGAATTATAAAGAAATTGTAAGTGATTTTTATTCTTTTCATAGTTAGATTTTATTTGAATTATCTTCAAATAAGTTTTTATTATCTTTTCAAAAAATTTACTTACTAAAAATATAGTGTTCATTTCATTTTTTCAGAGATAACTATTTCTTCCAGTGAATCGCCAATTGTTGTACTGAACAAAAACCCTCCCCATTTTTAAATTTTAGAATAAATCCCATTTAAAAATAGGTCCCCTTTTTTCTATCTTTCTTTCTAGGTAGAAATAAAAGATTCATTAATAAAATGATGCATATCACATTTTTTCACAAAGTGTACAACCTTTAATAAATTTTCCGATCCGATGAGTTATAAAGTCTTTTATTCATATCAAACATATTAAAAAGACTTTATAATTAATAATAATTTAAGATGAACAGTAATCGAAATCAGAAACTTAGAGAGTTCTTTAAAAAGATTTGTTTTGCTTTGGAAAATTCTGATGCGATCGCGCTCAATCGCAATTGCATTTCAGATGAGTTTAAATTGTTGTGTCTTTGTATATATATCCGATGCGATGCGATTCATCGCAATCACATTTTAGAAGAAATTAAAACATTGCATTCTTTTGTTTTAAAACTCCGATGCGATAAATCATCTCTCATCGCAATCGCATTTTCGGAGAAAATATTAAACGGTTCACTTCATTTTAAAGGCTCCGATGCGATTATCGCAATCGGAAATCGGCATGAATTATGTTATGTTATTTTGGACACCTTTGAATATCTGTGATGCGATTATTACTTCACGTTTATATTCCTTATTCATCGCATCGCAAGGAATTAAAAGGGAAGTTTAACATTAATTTCAAGGATATGCCGATCTCCGATTGTACGATGCCATTAATTGAAAATCAAACAAATGATCACAGTTTATTTTGTTTTGAATGCATGAATGTGACCCCTTAAATGGAATTTATGTTATAAACATGGGGAGATTAGATAGTAATTAATAAATGGATCCTTGTAAAGTTGTTCTCATTATTATGTTTTATTTCAGCTGAAGGCTTTCATTCATTTGTAGAACAAAACAACGTCGAATCCCTTCATTCGCAAAGCAAGAGAAATACTCCCAGACACTGAAATGTCGAAGCGATTCAGAAAATTTAAAGCTACTGTTGCTGCAAAAGCTCTTGTGATTACAATGCCGCCAAAAGAGAAATCAACAAAACTTAAGCTGGTTACAGACACCTCCTGCCAGGGACTTGGGAAAATGTCATGGGAAAATGTCTACAATATATTGGAAAAGGAAAACCCTCGAGTTGTGGAAGCTAAAGCCACAGTTCCTGATGAAGCCGACTCAGACTCAGATTCTGAAAGTCCTCTTATTTCATTGGCAAACTCATTTCTGCACAGAGTTGCTGCTCAGGCAAACATTTTGCCCTATTATGATGTTATTAGATGGATGATTGACAATGTAACTATTCAAAACAGAAATTTTGTTTCTACTTCTGGATCAGTGTTTGGGTCATTCAAAGCAGAGGATATTAAAGCAATGTACCACCTCCCGAACCCACAAAATATCTACAGCAAGGACTTCCTTAAAGAATTTGCTGCGGAACATCCAAACTAGTCAGAGCCGATTAAAGAATGGAGAAATAATCCTGAAAAACATAAGCATGAGGCATCATGTATGTACTCTATGGAGTCTCTCTCGCCTCCATATTGTTACGTCGCTGCAATGATGTGTAGGTTGTTTGGTAATGATAATTCAGCCAAATTTTCCATTCAAATGGTTCCGTTGATTCATGCTGCTCTTAATTCTGAGATAATGGATTGGGCTGTTATTTTGTCTGATAAAATAGCCAATAGAATCCTTGAGTACAGGAAAGATAAAAACTCTGGAAATTCCTCTCCTTTTTATTTTTGTGCTTACATCCTAGATGCCCTGTGTTTCAACTCAGAATTTCCCCTATTAGGATGGAGATGGACTCCTAAAGAACCTGTCTTGATTCATATATATCATAAGTTCTTATGGAAGTGTTATTTCAGAGGTCATGTTTATAGAGTTTGCCATGGTTTCCTTATTCCGATTTATCAAATCATTTTTGGCCGATTCCCTCCTAGAATTTCTGATAAAGCTAGAGTTGATTTTTCTTCTATTGGAGACTGGTTCGCGGAGGAAAAGTTCACTTATGTCAGAATTTTTGGAAGTATTGTAGAACCACATATCCTTCCTTTATATGTTCCAGACAAGCTGTTAGCACAAGAAATTTCTTATCAGCTGACAGTAGAAGGTATGTCTAGGACTTTGAAGAGCAGCAAAAAGCTCATGTGGCCTACTTTTCCTTTCAAATGTGGTGATTATACTCTCAGAAATTTTGTCCATGCTGAGAAAGAAGTTGTTAAGTTGACTGATATTAAGCTTTCAACAATTCCTGGAAGGCAATATGATCCCAAGAAGGTGGCGTATGATTTTACCACCTCTGTCTCAATTGCTCGGTTCGAACATGAACCAGATATCTTTGATGATTTATTTGTTTCTGTACATAATATGTCTCAAATTTTTTATTTGGCCAATTCCAAATTTTAGCCTGAGGAAATGAATAAATTTTTATTATTTAGAAGCCAGAGGCTACTCAGAGTTCCTCTGGATCAATTGAGGATTTCTACACAAGGATGTGTACCAGAACAGAAAGACAAAGGAATTACTTCTGGTAAAGAAGTAACAGGAGCTAATCTTGTTTTGGAGAAAAAATATGATAGCAGCAAAGCTGACACTGGAAAATCAGTAACTGCTGGTAAAATTGTTCTACAGCAGTCTCCGGCTCAAACAGGAAAAGAGAAAACAGGTACTGATGCCCATGGGCATATTGAGAAATGAAGCACAGAGAGTAAAGACACTGACCAAGCACCTAAATATGATATAAACAATAATGTAGATTCTCAACTTGGAATACAATAAACTACTGAACTTATTGTTTCTCCTCTTTTGCTGAGCCAATATGAACAATTTTCCGAGCAAATAGGACAACAAAACATTTCCCAAGTTGATAATTCAAAATATCAGGATGTAGAAATCATCCCTGAAAACCCCACTAGTGAAATTATGTTAAAAATAGAAGAAATTCCTCCTTTAGATATATTTTACAGTCCCAAACATAGGGCTGTAGTGAGAAAACAGAGAAAAAGAAGGAGAACTGATCAAGATGCATCACAGGGGTAATTTATGAATATTGTTTATAAAAATGCTGAGGTGGATCCATCTAAGGATCTCACCAAATTATCTCAGTATGCAGGTGCTTATAGTGCTACCATTATAGATAAAGCCTTCGAAGTTACACAGTTGATTAAAAAAAAGGATGTACAAATGGCCATTTTTTAAGAACAAGTTGCAGAATATCAACAAAAGATCATTCAGTTGGAACAACGATTACAGGATGAAGAGCTCAAGACTAAACAATTAGAAGAGCAGCTAGCTGTTGAAAAAGAGAAAACTGATCAGCAGACCCTAGAAAAGCATCAGCAGCTTAATCAGGAGATTGCAAAATTACAAACTCTTCTACAAAATGAGCAGACTCTAAAGATTGAACAAGAAAAGATGTTTCAATCTAATTTGGACAAATTCAAGAACTATCCCACTCTAGATCAATTTAAGAATGAAGCTTTGGAGACAAACAAATTATTGTCTCAAAAATTAAATGAGTTTTGTCTAAAGATTACAGAAGCAGAGTCTCTATGTGAGCTAACATCTTCCCTGATGGATGAAGGAGTCACTCTTAAGATTGAATTTGATGAAGCTGAAGAAAAGATCTCCGATTTTCTTTTATGGCAAGAATCGGAAACAGGGAGAAAAACATATCTTCCCAAAATCATGGAAAGGTATAAAGAAATTGTTTTTGCAGAATGGGAACATCGCTTGATCAAAGCAGAAAGGGCCACATCCAGAGCTAAGGGAATAATGAACAATGTAACACAGATGGTAAATGATAATTTATATGCAATCAATTTAATTATGGATTGTAGTCCTAGCCAATTACCCGAAGTAAAGGAAACTGATCTTAGATGGAAACAAGAGATTATTAATAAAAATCAGCAAATTGGCCAATTACAGGGAATATCATGGGATTCAATGTGGACTTATCTCATCAAGCCACATAGTCAACAAATAGCAATTAAATTTCTCTCAAGTGCCATTGATTGCATCATTCCCGAGTTCTCTGATGCCACATACACAGGGCGGTTGCATTCGAAGCTTAGTCATCCTGAAGAAGTAAAGGAGATGCTCAAAATTTGCCACCTTCATACATCCACCTCAACTGATGATCAATGAGTCGGTTTTCATCAAGCTTGCATTTTTGTTTCAAATTTTTTTTTATTTTAGATAGATTGTAGGAATAGTTTTAGTTATTTTTTGTTAGGCACCTATTTAAACCCCTTTCATGCATTTAGAAAGGGGTGCTGAATTTGTAATATTTTGACTTGGAGATTACATCTCTATACTCCATTGACTCCTTATATTTTTATGAAGGATCACATCTGGTGATTCCCTGCGAAATTATCTTTAAGAATTGCATTTATGTATCTTGGAGTTGATTTTACATTGAATTTGCTGGATTTGGATATCGGATTAAATTAGAAAGTATCGAGATGGACAAGGTATTTCTATCTACTCACTGTTAAGTTATTTTGTTATGTGATATTCTCTTTTAAATTGCTATCGTTTATGTATACTTGTTTTCACAATATTTCTTTATACATATCATTTCTGAGTGTGTTAGAAATATTTATCTTTTATGGTATATACAAGCGATATATTATGATGAATGCAATATGTTATTATCACTCTGTTTAATTTCTTAAACAGAGTTATCTTTATTTGTTGCTGCACATTTCAATTAAGTTGTAATACATTTTCATGATTATTGATTAATTGAAACAATTTAAAGTTGTATTCACATTTGATGCCCGGGTTAGTTTTAGAATTATCCCATCAGTATTAGATTAGATGAGATAGTGTTATTTCAGTCATTTAGTCTCATTCCCCCCATCCAATCATTCCATTACCAACCCATTTAAATCACTAGGAAACTGGTCCTATAAATCCAGTCGGAGCCACCACACCAAATGGAAAAGGAGTTGTTCGAAGGTCCCGACCGGGTGGTTATCCCCTAATGTTTAAAGCAGCGATTTTCGAGGCTTCAACACGTTGTAAAATATTGAACTATCTCTCTCTTGAAACATTTATATCTATTAAGAAGAAGAAGATCTGTTGGGTTTTCCCTTATCTGTTTTGTCTTTTGCATTTTATTTCTATGTTCTATATACAATTACTGTCAAGATCCTTGACCAAAATTGCAGAGGCTTAAATTCGGGTTTCCTAAGAGATTTCAGAGGTGACACTTCATTGTTTCAATTGGTTTTCTGAGCTTCTTTCGGTCAAATGTTGTTTGGATTTTGGAGGATAGTTTGAAAATCAAAGCCTTGAATTTGACTTCAATATCGTTGTAAAATATTGGATTATCTCTCTCTCTAAACATTTCTATCTATTAAGAAGAAGAATATCTTTTGGGTTTTCCCTTATCTGTTTTGTCTTCTGCATTTTATTTCTATGTTCTATATACAATTACTGTCAAGATTGATCTAATGGTTAATGTAATTGCTATTTAATGTAGAATGTTAATTGGGATAATAAAAGGACATTGAAATAATTTTTGCAAGAATAGAACATACCATTGTTAAAAATTAGCATGGTATCATATCCCAGCTTAACCATTTAATGTTTAACATAGGATTTCAATGACAAAGGATTTCATACCTGGAAATTCGCAAAAATTCGCAGACGAAGCCGCAATGAGGACGAAGCAAGGAGATCGCTGAAGACGTCGTGGAGGATGCAAACCAAATTCCCTGTGAACAAAAAAAATTAAATTAAAATCAAACCAAAAAAAATCAACAAAAAAACAAAGCAACTGCAACACCCCACCTCGTCACAGAGCAACAGAGTAACACCACAATAGAGCAGCACCGCAACAGAGCGAGACAGAGACAGACACGAGACAGAGACAAATGCGAGATAGAGACAGACACGAGACACATGTGCATAAGAAACCTGCTAAGGTTTCTGGGCCGATATATTTATATGAACAAGTTCGGCTGAACTATTTTAAAATTTCGGCTGAACTTTGGTTGCTAGTTTTCCCATCTCCGGCCAAAAATCTGTTTGCCCGCATCGTCAATGTAAATGGAAGAATGAGTTTGGTCAAACTAATTTCGAAATTTTGGTCGAACTCTTGAATAGTTTGGCCGAAATATTATAAAAGTTCGGCCGAATTATTGAGAAAAAAAATTTTCCGCCCCCGATTCTCACAAAAGTGTAACTCAACTTTGTATTTTTACCCCACTTGTTATTTAAAATGAATCTAGATTGAAATTGCAAATCACAAAACATATGTGGTACATGTTATGCATTTGAACACGTGTGAATGTTATATAATTAGGTGTATATGTCTATTAAAGGTGATATTTAGGTACATTTTGCATGATCATGTGTCATTTAAAATAATCATATATGGTTTTACATATTTCAGTTCATGAGTATGTAACAACGATTGAAGTACATTTTCATTTAGTTGTTAAATTTTGCATACATGATCACATGTTGTTATAATGTGAACTTAGATTATGTTTTTTTTTTTTTTTTAACTCAAGTTGTTTTGTTATTTAAAATGATTATAGATTGAAATTGCAAATTACGAAAATATGTGGCACATGTTATGCATTTGAACATGTATGAATGTTATATAATTAGGATTTCTATTAAAAGTGATATTTAGGTACATTTTACATGATCATGTGTCATTTAAAACAATCATAGATCATTTTACATATTTAAGTTCATGAATATGTAACAATGATTGAATTACATTTACATTTAGTTGTTACATTTTGCATACATGATCACATGTTGTTATATAATGTTAACTTAGATGATCTTAGATTATGTTTTGCTCTTAAAACTCAAGTTGTTTTGTCACTTGTTATTTAAAATGAATCTAGATTGAAATTGCAAATTACAAAACACATATGTTAAATGTTATGCATTTGAACATGTGTGAATGTTATATAATTAGGATGTAGATATTAAAGGTGATAGTTAGGCACATTTTGCATGATCATGTGATATTTAAAACAATCATAGATGGTTTTAAATATTTAAGTTCATGAATGTGTAACAATGATTGAAGTACATTTTCATTTAGTTGTTACATTTTGCATGTGATCACATGTTGTTATAATGTTAACTTAGATGATCTTAGATTACGTTTTTTTTTTTTTAACTTCTTGTTTTGTTACTTGTTATTTAAAATGAATCTAGATTGAAATTGCAAATTACAAAATACATGTGGTGCATGTTATGCATTTGAACAATGTGTGAATTTGTTATATAATTATGTGTATATGTCTATTAAAGGTGATAGTTAACTTGTAATATAAAGTTGTAAATGAACATGTGCATAAGCATATAAGTTATAAAACATGACCATGTACAATTTGCATGGTGTGAGTGTGGTTTGATGCTTTTAAAGGTTAAATACAAATATTTAAGTTCATGAATATGTAGCAATGAAAGAAAAATTGCATTTAATTCATACATTTATCATTTGAAATCATTGTTATAATGTTAATATACAGTACATATATATACATCTAAAAGCAATCATAAAATTTTAGGTGTACATAGATGTGTCTAAAACAATCATAAAATTTTAAAATTGCATTAAAAAATATGGTATACAACATTTTTTATTAATTTACATAGAAAGGCTACTATGGATGTCAGTTGATAGTAAACTTTTAATATAATAAAACTAGAAATTACAAAACACGGTACACATTTTGCATTTGAATGAATATTACAATTTGCTTTAGATGTCTAAAACAATCATAAATTAAAATTTTCATTATATAAAATATGCTAGATACATACATTTTGCAATAATGACATAAAATTAACTAGCTCATACTAGAGAATGTATGAAATCATTTAAGACCATAGAATGTATGTATGTGTACATGTATAAATTACTTGTTGTGTGCATGTGCAAAGACAATATCAATATAATAAAATCCTCAATACACTAGTACATAATGTAAACTATACATATAACTTCAAGTATCTTAATACATTATTAAGAATGTACAACTTAAGAATGCACAAAAAAAAGGCTAACAATTTGTACTTGAGTTCTGTAAGCTCTCAAATATGAATCCAATGAGAAGAGATTGTTGGGCAGTTCAATAAAAATATTCTAATGGAATTCCATCCTCAATGATCCGTTCATGGTTAGCTTTTGACAGTTTCTATTTCTTAACTTTCAATTTTTTCTTTGATTGAACTTCTATGAACTTTATGCGCGATGCCCACACCAAGTGACTATATTGACAACTTATGACATCAGGTTCATAGTCTTGAAACTAAACAATATTCTGACTTTGATGAGTTTGTTGGAAAAAATAAACTCATCAAAGTCAACTGAATTATCTTTTGTGTGATGTTGTATGTTGAACATGCATTGGTTGTTCATGATTGGTTATACATGTCAAGTGGGTGCATATGGTCATTGTATGCAATTAGGTCATGATGATGATATTGGTATGATATGATGCTAATGTGTTGGCTAAGATAGATCAGGAGATGCAAAACATTAAAGTGAAGTTGTAACAATGGACTTTGGGGTAAGAGCATATTTCCATACAAGGTTGTATGCTTGGCATGCAGGTATGTGATTCATGGTTGCTGTAAGCATTAGGGTTACTTATATGTTTGTCATTCCATTGTTATTTTGGTTACATGTATGATAAATGTTATTTCATTAGCGTAGTCCTATGCATTATGGTTATTAGTATTCCTTTCATTATATTGATGTTATGGTTACATACATTATAGATGCCAGTTTATTAGTTTGGTTATAAGTACACGTGTCAGATAGTTATAAATGATAGCAACTTGTGGTGCTATGCATTGCTATTGTTGGTTTATGTTAGATAACTTATATGTTGTTGATGAGCATGTTATAAGTTAGCTTGTTGTTGTTGTATGATAGTAGCTTAATGATTAGGTTACATGTTGTTGATGAGCATGATATATAACTTGTTGTTGTTACATGCAAGTGACTTGATGATTAGGGTTATTTCATTAACATCTTGATGTTAATTTGGATTGGCCCATGAAGATGGTTAGGGTTATGACATTCAAGCATGCGCTGACTTGATTATGATAGTGTGTTATATTATGTCTAGACTAACTGTGCATATGTGATTGTTATGCATGAATGGAAATGTTTATGAGTTTATGATGTGAACTTGTTAGGTAGTTACTATTATGGATATCATTATGTTATTTGTGCTTGAGTGATATGTTGAGAAATTATATCATGCTAATCTAGATTGAGTGTGCAAACAAGATAGCCTCCCCTGAGATACATTAAGGTATGAACTTGCTTATGTAATCTACTTGGTGCTTGAATGTTTGATTATGTCATATATTTGGTGTTTGAGTATTCGTGTCTATTACGTCGTCTAATTATTGTTGATTGTTTGATTAATCACATGATATGAGTATGTGTCTATAATATTTCATGAAGAAATGATTTGGTATTAAAATGGTTGTACTAACACATTATGTTTTGATGCAACTGATATGTACTTGAATGTAAGAAGGCAATAGTTGTAGAAATATGTATTATGACTGATGAATGTAATTTGATTGTGGATTATGACATGGTTGTTAGCCTTGGAAAATTTTTATTTTGAATTGATAGATATGTTGTCTTTATGTTGATACATATGGCTGACATATGTGTGTTTAATTACAAGGAAGCATGATTGGAACAACAAGGTAAGGTAAATAGCTTGTTGTTATGTTTATTTATGCATTGACAGTTATGTGATTATTGCAGTATGATGCAGGGACTGTATGGCAAAGGAGGCAACCATGAAATATTGAAGAAGGATTGAGCTGAGCTTTCCCTTGGAAGTATTGGGAAACATGTGGGATTGAGTCATGGTTTTTATTGCTAGTATTGTGCTTTCAGTATTTTATGATTTTCTTACACTTGATTTGCAGTTTTAGTTATGTTTGGTACAAGGCCTTGCCACTTTTTTCCTGTGTCATATTGCTTTTGGTTTTTCATGGTTTTCTTATTGTTGGTTTCTTTTTCTTGTCTTTTGTTTGAGATCCTTGGGAATTGGTTGGGAAAGAGGAAATTAATGTAGCTCGAGAGATTTTTGCGATACCCAATAGGTAATGTAAGACACGAGCAAAGCTCGGTGCATGAGTAAGCGCAACATAACGTAAGAATATGAGAGTTAGTTGGACTGGTTGGGTTCATTGTGGTAGATGAACATTGGCAGTGCAAACATGAGAAAGGCAAAAAAAATGGTAAAGTGAATAGATCATGATTGTTTAATGCTAATGTTTATACATATATACGTGTGTATGTATGTCGTTGTCTGATAGGATGAAGGTTGTTTTATGTTAACGATTATATATGTATGCATGTATGTATGTATCTATGTCACTGCCTAACAGGGTTATTAGGGAAAATTCTAGTGGAGGAATGATCTCTTATGCAGGTGAATGACATGAAGAGGTTCTTGGTCTTATGAGAAATCAAGTGGGAAGAGTAGTTCTAATAGATCTATGAGGTCAGTATCATGTGGATATGAATTGATATTATATGCTTGTAATATTCCTATGTTTATGTTATGGACACGTAATGCTCTGGGGTACATATGTGAGGTGAATGTAGTGTGATCTGTGACATGCTAGGATCAGCATGGATGGTGGAAGATACTAGAGGCAAGGTTGGTTTTGTGGTCAGTGTGTGATCCATGGATGTACAATTCTAGTGTTGTGTATACATTGTGTGTGTTGTATATTCAATAATTGTACCTATGGTGATGTGTAATGTTTCATATGTAGTATTGTGTACATATGATGTGTAATACTGTTGTATATATGATGTTGAGTGTATATTTCATATGCAGTTTTGGGTATAAATGGTGTTATGTGCATGTTGGGTATGTGGTGTTGTGACTTATCGTATTGTGCACATGTTGGATATGCGGTGTTGTGTACGTATGGTGCTATATGGATGTTTTATATGTAGTGGTATGCACATATGGTGTTTTTTATGTGTTGTACATATGGTTCTATGCACATATTGTGTGGTGTGCATGATTGCGTACGTAGTGGTGTCTGCATGTGATGTTGTGTACATGTTGTACATGTGGTGTTGTGTGCAGGTAGTGTCGTGTACATGTCATGCATCTGACCCTGTGTACAGGTGGTGTTGTGTATATATCATGCATGTGGTGTTGTTTACATGTGGTATTGTGTTCACATTGTACAAGTGATGTAGTGTACATTTGGCATTGTGTACACATTGTGCAGGTGGTGCTGTTTACATGTGATGTTGTGCACACGTTGTGAAGGTAGTGTTGTGTACATGTGGTATTGTGTACATGTTGTGCATATGATACTGGTATACATGTGGTATTGTGTGTATGTCATACGTGCAGTGTTGCAAGCATGCAAAACTATGTATGTTCCTGGTGTAGTCGTGTTATCGTGACATGTATATTCTTTGTGTTGTACTTTGTATAGGTATATGTGTTGTGTTGTGTTCTACACCGTATGTAGGTGTATAGATTGTGTTGTATCGTACACCAGGTGTAGGTGTATGCATTAAGTTGTACACCAGATGTAAGTGTATGCATTATGTTATGTTGTACACCGAGCGTGGGTGTATGTATTGTATGATGTCATACAATGTGTGTGGGTGTATGTATTTTATAATGTCGTACATTGTGTGTGGGTGTATGTATTGTATGATGTTGTATGTTGTGTGTAGGTGTATGTGTCGCATGCCAGTGTAAGTGTGTGTATGTCATATGTGTGTGTATGTGTTGCGATATACACTCTGTGTATGTGGATGTGGTTCAAGGGAAGCAAAGATACTGCGTGTTTTTCAAGTGTGGAAACTCATTCAGTGTGCATACAAAAAGGGCCAGTTAAACAATAAGTATCAGTATTTTATTTCAATTTTATTATGCATGAGATCTATGATTCTAGTTTATCATATTTACATGTGATTTATGATTATGGTTTATGATGATTGCATATGATTCATGATTTTAATTTATGATGGTTGTGACTTGAGCTAACTAGATGTGATATGTTAATATATGATGATTTAATCAAACAACTAGTTTGACTTGTTATGACAGGAAATGAACATAATTGCAAGTGTACCTTATTGACGAGCTACCAATGAGGTTTGATGTGAATTTATTTCAATGTGTTTTGAACCTAATGGAAGTTATGTGCTTAGTACATGAAGCACAAAATGTCTGGTTGGGTGGTTGAAACCGACTCCAAGAATTAGTAGCAACAACAAAAGGAATTGAAACAAGTTGCAATATGTTGGTAAAGCATTTCAGGAGTAGGGCCATTGTGGGACACTGGTACACAATAATGTCCATTGATTTCCATGAGCATGTGATGACCAGTATGATGGTGTTGAGGTAGGTCTATGACTTGGTTGTTTGACCTTCTGATGTGAGGAAGCCTTGTTCCCGAGATGGGGGTGCTAGTGGACTTGGAAGGTGAGTGACTACATGGAAGAGGGTGATCAGATTTCTTGAGGTACTGTGTATCAGAGAAGGGAAGGTCAGGGATGGATTTGTTTTGGTCATTAGCATTTCTAGATGGAATCAGATGTACATTGGAAGTGTGCCATGGAACAATGAGCCGGTAATTTTTCATTGAGAGGACAAGTGGCGCAAGATTGTAGCACTAGATATTGAATGCAACTTTGACTTTGACAGTGTATTTCGGACTTCCTGAGAAGGAGGTGAATCTTGGTACTACTTTTGAGGGTGGAGGTGTGAGCCTCTGGATTCCCTTGTTGCTGATATGGGCATCCTATCCTTCTACTTGTTGGCTTAGAAATTGTGTATACATGTATATGTGTGTATTATTGTAAATACTGTATCGAGATGGTTTATAAAGCTCCACACACAATATGGTTATTTTTTGGATGAAGCAAATGTGCATGAGTATATATGTGGTTTTTATTGTAAATATTGTAATGATCTGTGTTATAAATCTCTAGTAAATAATATGTTTTTCATGTTTCAACAATGGTCATTGTAAATACTGCAATGAGTTGTGTTATAAAGCTCCATAGGAAGTATGTTTTGTTTTTCTAGGTTGTAGGTTTCATTGAACACTAAGGACGGTGTTCCCCCAAGGGGAAGTATTCTGTAACATCCATGGTAAAAATCCTTGTAAAAAAAAAAATAAGATCACAGTTGATGGGACTCATACTCCAAGTTGAATGTTGGGCAAACCATCCTAGTGGGTGTACATTTCGGTTAATATGGTTAAGGAAATTGACAAAGGCAACGGCAAAGGCATTTGGAAAGGAAAATGGCAAATTTGGCACATTTATTTATGAAAATAATGGAAATTAGGAGAAAAGGAAGGTGAAAGGTCATTGGTTGCATGTGAGGAGGAAATTTAAGGAAAATAATGGAAAATGAAGAAAATAGAGTCATTTTCTATAAAAAGGTTTCTGAGGATCAGTTGGAAATATTTTGCCACCTTTTATCAGTTTAGGTTTTGGAGCTCTCTCATTATTCTCTCTCTCTCTCTCTCTCTCACTCACTCACTCACTCTTGGACACTTAGAGTTTTTGGAGCACTTTGGCTTTTGAGCAAGAAAGGCAAGAAAGTAGGAAGAATGAGAATACAAGCAAGGAGGAGCAGGAATCAAGCAACTACAACAATATTCTTAGAAGCTATTGATTTTCATGTGTATTTTACTTGCTAGATTTGGCATGAATGGTATTGAATGTGGTTCTTTGTTGTCTTGGAATGGGTTTTGCAAGTGTAACAATGTATTCAGCCTAGCATTTCCATTTCCGGATAGCCCTAATGATATGGGTTCTCATACTTCGGTTTAGCTTGACTACCGGATTGGATTCTAATCTGAGTGAGGTGGACCTCCGTATTGATATAACACATGGCCTAGTAACCCTTGAACTAGACTGTGGTTTGCGGTAAATATAAATAGTGTGTTTCATCAATGGGCCTAGGAATCCATGCCTGTGAATGATGAGATATATGGTAAATCTTAGAGGTGGTTTGCCTCGATTTAGGGCCTAGTGATCTGGGATGGATTGCGGTAAATCATGAGGTGGATACTCTTCATTTGGCATAGTAGTCCCAGGATGGGATGTACGACAAAGCCTTAATATTATGTCTCAGTTTAGAGCCTAGTGATCCTTGATTCAAACTATGGATTATGGTAAGGCATGAGAGACTAGGAGACAGGAAAATTCCACACGGTGTAGGCAGAGAACTCCTATAGCATTCATGCTTGTTTAGTTATTTTTGGTTAGTTTTGAGTCCCACGTTCATGCTTGGAATATGGAACATGGATGATTGGAGAAAGTAAGATTTGGCTTAGCCAATCTATGGTTGGGTGGAACGTGGAAGTCCATCTCCAATTGGTTTTTACATTCAGTAATGAAGAGCTCATTCCTTTGGTATTTGGTATGCAAATGAACTAGTTATTATGTGGATTTTGTTGATGTTATATCCATGGTATTTCTATTGTTATTATGTTATAAGAAAGTATTTTATCAGTGATGATCTATGGCTTTATTTATGTTTTTACTTGTAAATGAATGCACAATGTATCTATGGTTAAATAGATTGTATTGCAAATTATGATGTAAGGGAGCAATAATTCTTAACGATTCTCGGATAAGTATGAGACCCATATGTTTAAATCTGTTGTTTATACCTGTAGATGCAATGTTTGTGAAATTTTTGACAAAATTCCTGTTATGGATGGGAGGGGTCTAGATGATTTCCTGACGATTTGATTGCTTCCATACCTTTTTTTAATGTTATTTATCCTCTCCTAAAGTTTCAGGAAGTTTTTGGCAGTGACTTGGGCTCTGAGGCTAAAAAGGTTGCTTAAATTCCAGAGTTGCAGGCACATAACCAACTTTTTGGGGCCCTGGCCACTGTCTTTCCTTGGCATGTTTGCGGATATAGGTTTCTATCCACTCCCTTTCCCTTACATGCCCACATATAAGGGTTAAAAGGGTCAAAATTCAGTCCCCCTTCAGGGTTCAGGGGTTTGATAGGTTGGGTTACCTCCTGGAGATGTTTTTGATGCAGTGTAAGGTTTGTTTGTCAGGTTTCTATCAATTCCACTTCCTTAAGGTTATCTAAGAGGTTGAATATTATATTAATAGACTCTCGTCACATTTTTACGCCGGTTTTTCGGTTACTTGGGTAGATGTGGGAAGAGGGTGTTACATGCATGAAACTCTCGCAAGGTAGTCTTCTTGAGCTCATTGTTGTCTGACACATATATCATGTCCCTAAATTTGATCAAAAATTCTATTGTAAGATGATAGTCCACATCATAATCACTTGTACCCTGTTGTAACCTATGCTTAAGATCCATGTACCTGATCTCAAAGTCAAACTCACTAAGTGTGGCCAACCATCTAGCTTGCCTAGCATTCAGACTAAGTTGGGAAAATAAGTATCTCAACCCACTGTGATCACTCATCAATACAATTATCCTGGAAAGAAGATAATGTCTCCACATCTTCAATTCATGGATGCTCGCTGCCAACTCAAGTTCACATACTAGATAATTATGCTCGTTTTCATTCAATTTCCTTCATTCATAGCATACCACTAGTCCTTCCTGTATAAGGACTCCACCAAGCCCTCTCTTGCAAGCATTTGTACATACCACAAACTCTTTGTCTAGATCTGTGATCTTTAAAACTGGAGAATTTGTTAACAACTGCCTCAACTGCTCAAAATTGGATGCACATTCCTCTATCCATTCAAATTTCTTACCTTTCCTTTGCAACGACATAATAGGATAATCAATATATGAGAAGTTACTGATGAACCTCCTGTAATAACTTACTAACGCCATGTGTGATATTACCTCATCCACATTTCTATGAGTTTCCCACTCCATGGTAGCCCTTATTTTTTTTGGAGCCATTGTTATGTCTTCCTTGGAAATAACATGCCCCAATTAATGCACCTATGTCTGAAATAAACTACATTTACTGAGCTTAGCATGAAACTAATGCTATATCAGTGATTTAAATATTACTCTTATTTGTTCATAATGCTCTTCCTCATTCTTAGAATATATCAAGATGTCATAAATGAATACAATAACAAACTTGTGTAGATAAGGACGCAACACACTATCAACCAAGCATAGTGAAGGTAGATGGATCATTAGTCAAACCAAATGGAACTACAACAAAATCCTAATGCCCATACATGGTCCAGAAATTTGTCTTGTAAATGTCATCTTCCTTGATGTGTACATGATGGTATCTTGATCTCAAGTCAATATTCGAGAACAATGTTGCTCCTTTCAACTGATCAAACAAGTCATCAATCCTTGGAAATAGATACTTGTTCTTGATAGTTACCTTGTTCAACTGTCTGTAATCAATACATAACCTGAGAGTACCATACTTATTCTTCAAAAACAACACTAGTGTGCCCCAAGTAGACACACTTGGCCTGATGTATCCCTTGTCAAGCATTTCCTTCAACTGCAACTGCAATTACACCAACTCCGATGTGCTCATCCTACATGGTTCCTTTGATGCTGGGGTTTACCCTAGTACCAATTGTATAGAAAATTCCACTTTCTTGTGAGGCGACAACTCTGAAATCTCTGTGGGAAATTCATCCTAAAACTGTTGCAAGATCGGGTACCTACTCAATACCTTCACATCCTCATCCTCCTTACCTTTATCACTAGAAATATGCACTACAAATGACACACACCCTTTTCCACGACTACGTTTTTCTTTCAGAGTTGTCACCATCCTAACTGATTTTTCCTTCTTCTTATCAATTTTAGTCCCCAGTTTCCAAATTTTCCTGGACCGTAGAAATTATATACAATATGCATGTATATATCCGGACTCTCCTGATCTAAAAATATTTATCTTCTTTCCAAATACAGAATCCTTCCACTATAATTCTTGCGGAAATTTAATCAACATTTACAAAACACATGAAGCAATAAAAACACACATAACACAGTTGTTTAACGGGAAATCCTGAAGCTAAAAACCCCAACTATCATATATTATGTATCATGGAAATCATGTAACAATCTCATACAAAGCTTAGTACATCAAGCTCTTAGTACAATAGAATCGTCACACACTAACATAGAAGAAATATGAAAATCCATGCACCAATCTTTGCCCTCCTGCTAGCCTACCTCCATTGCGCAATCCAAGCGGATTACAAAGACCAATCGATGCAATCCCACTCTCCTTGACTACATGATTATTATTGGCAACTCCAATGTATATGTAGATTCAATTCATGCATCACTATGGTCACAACAGATAGTCTATCTCACCCTTTCACCTATCTCTGCACTGGGTCTCCACTGGATCTGACATGCACTGTAGTTAACTGTTGTATTGTTCAGCTGATTAATGAGTTATTATTTGTGAATTAATTAACTAATTAATTCACTCCACTCTCACTAGTGTATCATTCAGTTAGATTAGATACAACTAGCTCAACTGAGTCTAACTGAGTTAAACTAAATACAACTCCATGAACTACTCTTCCAACTCTGTCATAACTTTGCCACTTCAATTCTAACTGAGTCCTCCATGCATGAACTCCAGTAAACCCTTAGGAATTGTGTAATTCCTTCAGCCCACTGATTTGACAAATCTGTATACTGAAATTAAGTGCTTCAAGAGAATAAGTTGTTGTTTAGAGTCTGATTATTATTAAGAGCTAATAATAATCGACATGCATCTATTTTTAGATCGACGATCTATAAATAGACTTCGCCCAATCTTCTAAAAATAGAATCTCATCTATTTTTCACATTTGACCAACCATCTACAAATAGCCTCCTACTACATATAGAATATGCTCACCATGTCTAAAAATAGACATACACCTAAAAATAGCCTGTGTGGGCCCCACCTAGTTTAGGTGATTATTTTCCAACTAGGATCAAGGATGATGTTTCAGGATGCCTCCTTCATTGTTTCTTGTTACAAACTTCAACACTCCCTCTCAACAAGAAAGGATTTTCTTTGCATGCGACATGGAACTCCATGCATTCGCCCTGCAACTCTTGTTGCAACACTTCCGAAACTGAAAGGCTCCAAACAACTCAATCAGTCTAATGCATCTATCATCAAAGTCTTCAACTTCTGCTTAACCACTGCACACGTCTTCAAGAACCACTGCGCTGTTGAACTCTGCACCCATGCACTCTGCACTTGCTGTCAACTCTGAACCGCGCTCCAGTATCCGACACTGTCACTTTGATCTCACTGCATCAATCTAACTGATCATGCTACTGCTGCTCTATGGGCACCTCGTAGCTAGGATCAATTCATGAGATCCACACCATCTCAATGAATCTTGCCCGGAAATTTCTTCTTGGATTATCCATGCATGTCGCCCCACCTCTTACCTGGTGGTATAGCTGCATGCACTCCCTCTGCCCATCTGGCACGAAATTTCTCTGCATGAGTGGTTTCTCCCACTCCATGATCCTCATCTTGTGGCTGCTCCACATCCCGAGGTTCAATCTTACCTGCATGCAAATCCTTCTCCCTCTCAATCTTCAACTGCATGTCTTTCTTGCACTTCCCAACAGTAGGAAGCTCTATAGAAATCCCATCTACATCAAATCTATAAAGATTCTTCTGCATCTCTAGTTGTGGCTGCTCCACAACCTTCTGAGACTGCTTCTCAGGCTACATGTTGAGAGGCACCCTCTCAACCACTAAGTCACTAACCTCTGCTTTTCTCTTCAAATATTTGCATGCATCTTGTACCTCAGTGCATGTAGATTCTTGGCTCGCGCACATTGTAATTGTCCCGTCGTCGCAAATCTTTTTAACAAAAGAGCTTATTTTAAATCGACGATATCTCCCTCATCCGAGCTCTGATTCGATCGATTTTTTTTTTCAATTTGGGTATTTTTTCGCAAGGAATCCAAATATGCTATTTTTTTTAAAAATATTTCACCAAAAATTTCATATATTCTCTGCAAACTCGTGCGCCCAAAACTTCCTGCTCTCATTCCATGTAGAAAATCTATAACACAGCTCTGATACCATGTAGAAATTATATACAATATGCATGTATATATCCGGACTCTCTTCATCTAACAATATTTATCTTCTTGCTAAATACATAATCCTTCCACTATAATTCTTGCGGAAATTTAATCAACAATTGCAAAACACATGAAGCAATAAAAACACACATAACACAGTTGTTTAACGAGAAAGCCTGAAGCTAAAAACCCCAAATATCATATATCATATATCATGGAAATCATGAAGCAATCTCATACAAAGCTTAGTACATCAAGCTCTCAGTACAATACAATCGTCACACACTAACATAGAAGAAATCTGCAAATCCATGCACCAATCTCTGCCCTCCTGCTATCCTACCTCCACTACGCAATCCAAGCTGATTACAAAGACCAATTCAATGCAATCCCACTCTCCTTGACTGCGTGATTATCATTGGCAACTCCAATTTATATGTAGATGCAATTCATGCATCACTATGGTCACAACAAATAGTCTATCTTGCCCTTTCACCTATCTTTGCACTGGGTCTCCACTAGATCTGACATGCACTGTAGTTAACTGCTGTATTGTTCAGTTGATTAATGAGTTATTATTTGTGAGTTAATTAACTAATTAATTCACTCCACTCTCACTAGTGTATCATTCAGTTAGACTAGATACAACTAGCTCAACTGAGTCTAACTGAGTTAAACTGAATACAACTCCATGAACTACTCTTCCAACTCTGTCATAACTTTGCCACTTCAGTTCTAACTGAGTCCTCCATGCATGAACTCCGGTAAACCCTTAGGAATTGCGTAATTCCTTCAGCCCACTGATTTGACAAATCTGTATAAATCTGCTTGTCCAGAATATAAGTTGATGTTTAAGTGTAAATATTTATAAAATTAATAATAATGCATCTGTTGCAGATCAGCAAACCTAAATAGACTTCACCCAATATTTAAAAACTAAATTTCATCTATTTTTCACATTTGATATTTCATCTACAAATAGCCTCCTGCTACATATAGAATATTCTCACCATGTCTAAAAATAGACATACACCTAAAAATAGCCTGTGTGGGCCCCACCTATTTTAGGTGATTATTTTCCAACTAGGATCAAGGATGATGTTTCAGGATGCCTCCTTCACTGTTTCTTGTTGCAAAATTCAACATGGACCACCAAGTTTGGAATTGGTCCAAATTTATCTGGGACCCTACTAAATCTGTCATTTTTTCCAAGTTAAACCAAAACTTTGACTGAGCATAACTCCCACATACGAACTTGGATTGAGGCATCGTTTTCACCATTGGATTCCTTATGATGAACTCTTTGATATGGTCTTGGTTTTGCTACAATATAAGGACTTTTACTTTTGGGCCATTAAGGATCCACTTGGATCAGTGAGACTATAGGAGAATCGAGCACACTAATAGTAGGAAGGCATGTCCTAACGATAATTTTAAAAGACTTTGATGTCGGTAGGTCTTGATAGCAATGGTAAAGAGTTTGTAACTAGGTGGATAATGTTCACCCAAACGTCTTCTAGTTGTTCAACATGAATGACCCTTGACATACCAACCAAGGTTCAAAATTGAAGTCGATATTGCTCTTCAAGAGCTCTATAGGCTGTCATAGAAGGGCATACAATTATTTCCCAATGAAAATTAAAATAAAATAAAATAAAATAATATTTTTCAAATTTGAAATAAAAATTATTTTAGATATTTTCAATTGAAGGGTAAATAAACTTTTCATAATATGTAATACTAATCATTATTTTTATATTTTTTTCCTTTTTTTTGCTATGTAACATGACAATTAAAAAAAGAATGTTGATCATTTTTTGATAGTTCAAAAAAATAAATCTTATTATTTTTATAAAATAGAATATTATTGTCAATGAGTCTATGCGCCCTTGTATCACCTATTTACTAAAATTACATCTTACTAGTGGGCATTCAAGATCAAAATATTTTTTTATGGTGAATCCTCTTACTCTCACATAAAGAAGAAACAATTGCAATTAGAATTAGCTCCCCATCCTCTTGCTATTTGGGTTTACAAATGGTATCCACCATCTTCCATGGCTACACCTACTTATCTTCTTTATGCCTACTTTTCTTGCTTGTATTTATTGTTTGCTTTGTTTGCTTGTAGTTATTATCTACTCTTCTTGCTTGGATATATATGAATAGTACATGCATGTATTCTTCATGCCTACTCAATATGAAGACACGACAATGGACACCAAGGAACAAAATTGCTTAAATGCAAGTTTGATTTCTTTATATCCTGATAAATAGAATGCAGAATACTTAATATTCAATTGAAATATTCATTTGTGTGGACAAAAAATAATGTTATTTTGTGTCCCCTTGCATAGTGTGTTTTGAATAATGATGCACAAGTGTAGCAATCATTGGGACTATAATTTTTCTAGAAAAAGATTCTAGTAAGTTATATTCCTTTTAGGAGATGTTGTGTTGTTGGAGGTTTTAAATAGATTTTTTTTATTGGACATTGCAATGATATGTTTAAAATAAGACCTTTTTTTTTTGGATATTGCAATGATATGTTTAAAATAAGACTATGTTTTGATTTTCGTTAAAAATTCATTGTAATTGTTAGAATGATTTGACAAATTACCCAAAAACAATTTCATTGTATTTGAGGAATCACATCTAGGGGATCAAAGACTAGATGGTCCTATTGAATTTCCCCCTATATTTACTATATAAATTATATTACTGGTGAACCAATGTTGCATATGTGTGTTCTTTTGTATATCTAAAGTTTTGAGAAGAAAATAAGATTCTTTGTTTGAGGTCTAAACAACCTAATATAAAAAGGTGTGGTGTGGGAGATATGTATGAAAATTTAAATTGTTTTCCCATGGCATCATCACAAGTGCTTGATAGAGGAGGGCATGAGCATAAAACAGAGGTTGCATCTAATTCAATTGCAACAAGACATTCTATGACCCATTACTCATAAAATAATAAAATTTTACTTATATTAACAAATTAACATTTAGTAATAACAAAAAAAACTTTCAATGTGGAGCACTAAAAAATACTTTAATTTCCACATTAATTTTATATCAATGTTATGTAGAGAGATAAAGTATGAATGTAAAAGAAATTAATTTATAATTATATTTTATATTTTAGATATCTATTTAAAGTTAACCCATTGCATTTAAAAATAATATTGATATTACAATTCAAAATGGAGGAGATGTGTAATTCATCATTGTTCAATTGACATGTGGTATTTCAAATTAGATTTGTACATCTTCAATTGCTTTACTTCTCAAGTTGATATAAAATTAAGGTGGAAGTTGAAGCATTTTATTCGTGATTAATATTGATTTTTTTTATTGCTATTTTTGTGGACTCAAAGACACTTAGATGTTGTAATGTAATAATCTTAAAAATAAAAATAATCCTACATAAAAACATTTTTACTCGATCAAAATAAAGTAAAAATAATAATAATAAAGGTTAAAATAAAAATAGCTTCATAGTATTCACTTATGGTATGAAAAACCCAAAATATTGATCCATGATATTAATGTGAAATATAGTTTATTTAAAGAGTGAAATTAAACCAGCCTAACTACTTTAAATTGTTAATGTAATTTGTTAAGTAAAATAATAAACATACAAATTAACACAGTTTACTTATAACATCTAAAATAACATTCTATATATATCCAAATTAAGAAAATATGCAATTCATTTAGTGCTCATCTTAATTAAAAATATTAATATGTGATTTTTAATTAAAATATATATATATTAATAAAAAAGTATTTTAATATATTAAATAACTTAATTTTAGATAAACTTGATATTAAAAAATAAAATAATTAAATATAAAAACTCCTTTATAAAAGAAATATATAATTTCCTTACTATTTATAAATATAAATTCATTTTAACGAAGGCAAAAAAAAATCAAATCACTTCATATACAAATGTTATGTTTCCTCAATTTTTACAGAACTTTCCGTAAATATATAATTTCTTTACTATTTATTCATTTTAACTGAGGAAAAAAAAAAAAAATCAAATAAACAACGCTTAGCGTCCGTCGCAAGCTTTGATGGCAATGTTCATTGACCGGCATCAGTACGGTGGGCCGCCATGGAAAAAATGGGGGCCAGCAGGTGGAGGAAATGCACATTAACAATAGAGAAGACAGTGAATTACGCGCATTGTTACCCCCGAAAATATGGCACAGGAAAGCGTGGTGACTCTAACTTGTGTATAAGACAATGGTAACAACTTTAATTAGTGGTGTCATGTTATAGCTAATTTTTGTTTTTTTATATATTTTTTATTTTAAAGGTGTTTTTCAAAAATTATTGAGAATTTATTTTTTATGATGTTAATTTTAATTAGCAGTGTTATGTCATAGATACTCTGTGTTTTTTCTTGTATCTTCCTTAGATATTTCTCACTTTAATTTTTTATGACATCATTTAATGGCATCATGTCATAGCTGGTTTGTGTCTTGTATATTTCTTAGATATTCCTGATTTTAAATGTGCTTTTCAAAGATTATTGTAAAATATTTTCTGATTTCTAAAGTTTTTCCACCATTTTAATTTTTTTAGTTGGTGGGTTAAAATGTTTGAAAGTCTTTTTATGTAGTAAAAGTGAATGAATATATATTTACGCCGTAAGGCGTATTTATTTGAAAACAACTTTGCTGGGTGTCTTCGTGTCATACTCTGAACCCTTTGATCTTTTGTTAGACGATTGAAACATTTTAAACCCTTGATAGAAAAAGTTAGTTTACAATGCAGTTATGAACAGAGAAAATGTAGAAAGTAGGGCATTGAGCTACTGGACATTCTCGGATTTCAGAAAAGCTTTGGGATTTCAGAGAAGCTTTGGGTTGAATTCTATTGCAGATGTAAGTGTGCCTGGAACAGCTTCTGTTCTTGAACTAAAGAAGCCCATTGAGGAAAAATTCGGCGACTCGCAGATGGAAGAAGGCAAGATTTCCTGGTACAGATAGAGAATATCATTCTTCCCAGCGACACTGCATTTTGTTTTTCTGTGTTAGGAATTGTTTGTGTTGTTGGGTTTTCAGATTGAAGAATCTGGTTCTTCTTGCAGGTGTCATGTCTGGGAAACTTCTGCTTGGCCTACGATGATCAAGAGCTTATTAATGATAGGTCGTTGTTGAGCAGTTTTGGAATCAAGGACAGTGATGAGGTATGCATCAAATGCAGGCATTTGAGGATTGTGGATATGGGTTTGGATTTTGTTATTAAACCGAGTGTGTTGGTTTGGGTTTACTGGCTTTATAGTTTCAGAGCCATGTAATAGTAGATGCAGTAATTGCATGGATTGATGAATGAATTATATGCCCTTATCCTTAAGTTACTGAAATGCAGAAGGTAGGGCATTGAGCTACTGGACATTCTCGGATTTCAGAGAAGCTTTGGGATTTCAGAGAAGCTTTGGGTTGAATTCTATTGCGTATGTGGCAGGCTCGAATAGCTTCTGCCTTTGAACCAAAGGAACCAAAGAAGGCCATTATATCACCAAATACTCGCAGATGGAAGAAGGCAAGATTTCCTGGTACAGATAGAGAATATCATTCTTCCCAGCGACACTGCCTTTTGTTTTTCTGTGTTAGGAATTGTTTGTGTTGTTGGGTTTTGAGATTGAAGAATCTGGTTCTTCTTGCAGGTGTCATGTCTGGGAAACTTCTGCTTGGCCTACGATGATCAAGAGCTTATTAATGACAGGTCGTTGTTGAGCAGTTTTGGAATCAGGGACAGTGATGAGGTATGCATCGAATGCAGGCATTTGAGGATTGTGGATATGGGTTTGGATTTTGTTATTAAACCGAGTGTGTTGGTTTGGGTTTACTGGCTTTATAGTTTCAGAGCCATGTTTGGTAAGTTTTGAGCATGCATGGCATTTAGCTTTGGAGTTGCAGATGGGTTGTTGAGAATTATGGGTTGAATTCTATTGCAGATGTAAGTGTGCCTGGAACAGCTTCTGTTCTTGAACTAAAGAAGGCAATTGAGGAAAATTTCGGTGACTCGATGGAAGAAGGCAAGATTTCCTGGTACAGATAGAGAATATCATTCTTCCCAGCCACACTGCATTTTGTTTTTCTGTCTTAGGAATTGTTTGTGTTGTTGGGTTTTGAGATTGAAGAATCTGGTTCTTCTTGCAGGTGTCATGTCTGGGGAAACTTCTTCTTGGCCTACGATGATCAAGAGCTTATTAATGACAGGTCGTTGTTGAGCAGTTTTGGAATCAGGGACAGTGATGAGGTATGCATCAAATGCAGGCATTTGAGGATTGTGGATATGGGTTTGGATTTTGTTATTAAACCGAGTGTGTTGGTTTGGGTTTTCTGGCTTTATAGTTTCAGAGCCATGTAATAGTAGATGCAGTAATTGCATGGATTGATGAATGAATTATATGCCCTTATCCTTAAGTTACTGTTACCTTTGTGTGAAACCCTAAGGGAAAAGTATTACTCAAGCCTTACCCAGATCAATTAGGTTCGTTTTCTTTTATCTCGAGTTAGTGAAGGTCCAGTTAAAACGTAACTCCTTAACTCCATGCTTATTAGGCAGCTATGTTCTCACCATGATTTTGGGATGTTTGCAATAGTTCTCTCTGCTGGAGAATCGCTTCCAGAGACAAGCAACTAACAATTAAACAACCGAAGCTTAGCGTTGCAGATTGCTCTGCTTGTGGGCTATTCTTGAAGGTTATATCAATCTTTCAGAGTTCCAACGATGGTAAGTATGTTAGCTGAGCATAAATAAGGTGAGGGGGTGCTATTACAGTGTTTCAGGGTTTGTTCTCTATCATTGATAAGATGGAAAGTACAACTGTAGTCTATTCAAATGGCTGTCATCCGTTCTCACAAATGCAGGGGCCAACTCTGCGCTACTATATGGCCCTTAAATGTAGTTTCGATCATCACGATCTATCCACTTACAATTCAATGATGGGAGTTCCAGTTATCCAGGGCACTCTCTGAATTAGGTTGTAGAGGTTTCTATCCATTGATGTACCTACTTGTATCTGCTGGGTATTGGAGACTTCCCTTCTACATGAAATGGGTATAAATTTTTAAAATTAGCTCGTCCTCATGTTGCAGCCATTATTTTTCAAGATGGACAGGGAAAAGAGTGCCAAAATATACGTAATGGACAAAACCCAACAGGTAAGTTTTGAGCATGCATGGCATTTAGCTTTGGAGTTGGCAGATGGGTTGCTGAGAATTATGTATGAATTCTATTGCGATGTATGTGCCCTGGGAATACTGTTCTTGAACTAAAGAAGGCCATTCAGGAAAAATTCCGCGACTCGCAGATGGAAGAAGGCAAGATTTCCTGGTACAGATAGAGAATATCATTCTTCCCAACGACACTGCATTTTGTTTTTCTGTCTTAGGAATTGTTTGTGTTGTTGGGTTTTTGATTTTGAAGAATTCGGTTCTTCATCAGGGTCATGTCCGGGGAAACTTCCGGTTGGCTACGATGACCAAGAGCTTATTAATGACAGTCGTTGTTGAGCAGCTTTGTTATCGGGGACAAATTTGAGGTATGCATCAATGCGTGCAATTGAGGATTGTGGATATAGGTTTGGATTTGTTATTAAACCGAGTGTGTTGGTTTGGGTTTTCTGGCTTTATAGTTTCAGAGCCATGTAATAGTAGATGCAGTAATTGCATGGATTGATGAATGGATTATATGCCCTTATCCTTAAGTTACTGTTACCTTTGTGTGAAACCCTAAGGGAAAAGTATTACTCAAGCCTTACCCTGATCAATTAGGTTCGTTTTCTTTTATCTCGAGTTGGTGAAGGTCCAGTTAAAACGTAACTCCTTAACTCCATGCTTATTAGGCAGCTATGTTCTCACCATGATTTTGGGATGTTTGCAATAGTTCTCTCTGCTGGAGAATCACTTCCAGAGACAAGAAACTAACAATTAAACAACCGAAGCTTAGCGTTGCAGATTGCTCTGCTTGTGGGCTATTCTTGAAGGTTATATCAATCTTTCAGAGTTCCAACGATGGTGGTCTAGTTCCAACGATGGTAAGTATGTTAGGCCGAGCATAAATAAGGTGAGGGGGTGACATGCTGTTTCAGGGTTTGTTCTCTATCACTGATAAGATGGAAAGTACAACTGTAGTCTATTCAAATGGCTGACATCCGTTCTCACAAATGCAGGGGCCTCAAAGCACAATAAGCTACAATAATTCGTATACCTCTAAAATTGTATTGGCCAGCAAAAGGGCCTACATGCAGTGTGTATAAACCGAAATGAAACCACACTTAAAAATGAAGAAGCCACTGAAAGGAATACAATGCTCAAGCCTACGCCATAACAAAACTTTGCGCTACTATATGGCCCTTAAATGTATTTTCGATCATCACGATCTATCCACTTACAATTCAATGATGGGAGTTCCAGTTATCCAGGGCACTCTCTGAATTAGGTTGTAGAGGTTTCTATCCATTGATGTACCTAGTTGTATCTGCTGGGTATTGGAGACTTCCCTTCTACATGAAATGGGTATAAATTTTTAAAATTAGCTCGTCCTCATGTTGCAGCCATTATTTTTCAAGATGGACAGGGAAAAGAGTGCCAAACCTTTCCTTCCAAACTCCATGAAGATAGGAGTCAAAACATCAGCTAAATGTGTGCATGGATGTCTTGATCATCAAAATTTTCATGGATTAAGAATTTTATAATACCCTGGTTTTGACTCCTGAAATGTATTATATCATATTATGTGTAAATTGTAAATGCATGGTTATGATGACGAAAGTGAAGCCACATGAACTTAAATAAATAACCCTGTTTGTAATGTTCCTAGTGTCGATTCTGAGTGCAGATTTCAAAGGCCAAGGCCTGACTAGTGAATGGCTAGGCATGCAGATGTTGTAGTTATATTTCTATGGACCTTGTGGTAGAATTGCCAAGAGGAACTCAAGTTATGTAAATATTAATTCTGGATTATAATATATAATGGGCAAAGATCGCTGCGGAAAGCATGAGTGGGGCAATGATTCCACCAAAAGGGAAGATGAATGGAGGCCCAAGGGAAAGTAAGCCTCTATTTTTAAGTTTCAGTCTAAATGAACCCATCTAGCTCCATTGACGTACAAACCAATCATTGAATGCATGTAGAGGTTTGTGGGGAAGTCTTCTCCCATAGTTATTGGAGCATGGGCTGGGTATAATCATTATTTGAAAATGTAGGAGTATTTCATTTTCCCTTCAGAAGAAAAGTCAGCCATCATTCCCTCAATTCTCTGAATGTCACTCATGCTAACATTCTCATTTTCATGTTTTATGATTCTTATGCTGTTTTCTTCTTGGCTAACCATGAACTGACCAGGAAATCAATCTTCAAGTTTAGGATTAGTGACAAATATGCAGCTCACACCGTTGCATGCCGAACTATGTCAAACTGTATTCATCTTAAAGTGGGGGATGAACAAATTGCAAATCAAGGCTAGATCTATTCAAACACTCAAAGAGATTTTCAACAACAAAACTTTGCGCTACTATATAATCTTTAAATGTAGTTTCGATCATCACGATCTATCCACTTACAATTCAATGATGGGAGTTCCAGTTATCCAGGGCACTCTCTGAATTAGGTTGTAGAGGTTTCTATCCATTGATGTACCTACTTGTATCTGCTGGGTATTGGAGACTTCCCTTCTACATGAAATGGGTATAAATTTTTAAAATTAGCTCGTCCTCATGTTGCAGCCATTATTTTTCAAGATGGACAGGGAAAAGAGTGCCAAAATATATTTTCAGAATGGACAAAACATCGTTTGGTAAGTTTTGAGCATGCATGGCATTTAGCTTTGGAGTTGCAGATGGGTTGTTGAGAATTATGGGTTGAATTCTATTGCAGATGTAAGTGTGCCTGGAACAGCTTCTGTTCTTGAACTAAAGAAGGTCATTGAGGAAAAATTCGGCGACTCGCAGATGGAAGAAGGCAAGATTTCTTGGTACAGATAGAGAATATCATTCTTCCCAGCCACACTGCATTTTTTTTTTCTGTCTTAGGAATTGTTTGTGTTGTTGGGTTTTGAGATTGAAGAATCTGGTTCTTCTTGCAGGTGTCATGTCTGGGGAAACTTCTGCTTGGCCTACGATGATCAAGAGCTTATTAATGACAGGTCGTTGTTGAGCAGTTTTGGAATCAAGGAAAGTGATGAGGTATGCATCGAATGCAGGCATTTGAGGATTGTGGATATGGGTTTGGATTTTGTTATTAAACCGAGTGTGTTGGTTTGGGTTTTCTGGCTTTATAGTTTCAGAGCCATGTAATAGTAGATGCAGTAATTGCATGGATTGATGAATGAATTATATGCCCTTATCCTTAAGTTACTGTTACCTTTGTGTGAAACCCTAAGGGAAAAGTATTACTCAAGCCTTACCCTGATCAATTAGGTTCATTTTCTTTTATCTCGAGTTGGTGAAGGTCCAGTTAAAATGTAACTCGTTAACTCCATGCTTATTAGGCAGCTATGTTCTCACCATGATTTTGGGATGTTTGCAATAGTTCTCTCTGCTGCAGAATCGCTTGCAGAGACAAGCAACTAACAATTAAACAACCGAAGCTTAGCGTTGCAGATTGCTCTGCTTGTTGGCTATTCTTGAAGGTTATATCAATCTTTCAGAGTTCCAACGATGGTAAGTATGTTAGCTGAGCATAAATAAGGTGAGGGGGTACTATTACAGTGTTTCAGGGTTTGTTCTCTATCACTGATAAGATGGAAAGTACAAATGTGGTCTATTCAAATGGCTGTCATCCATTCTCACAAATGCAGGGGCCTCAAAGCACAATAAGCTACAATAATTCATATACCTCTAAAATTGTATTGGCCAGCAAAAGGGCCTACATGCAGGGTCACCAAAATGAAACCACACTTAACAATGAAGAAGCCACTGAAAGGAATACAATGCTCAAGCCTACGCCATAACAAAACTTTGCGCTACTATATGGCCCTTAAATGTAGTTTCGATCATCACGATCTATCCACTTACAATTCAATGATGGGAGTTCCAGTTATCCAGGGCACTCTCTGAATTAGGTTGTAGAGGTTTCTATCCATTGATGTACCTAGTTGTATCTGCTGGGTATTGGAGACTTCCCTTCTACATGAAATGGGTATAAATTTTTAAAATTAGCTCGTCCTCATGTTGCAGCCATTATTTTTCAAGATGGACAGGGAAAAGAGTGCCAAACCTTTCCTTCCAAACTCCATCAAGATAGGAGTCAAAACATCAGCTAAATGTGTGCATGGATGTCTTGATCATCAAAATTTTCTATGGATTAAGAATTTTATAATACCCTGGTTTTGACTCCTGAAATGTATTATATCATATTATGTGTAAATTGTAAATGCATGGTTATGATGACGAAAGTGAAGCCACATGAACTTAAATAAATAACCCTGTTTGTAATGTTCCTAGTGTCGATTCTGAGTGCAGAGTTCAAAGGCCAAGGCCTGACTAGTGAATGGCTAGGCATGCAGATGTTGTAGTTATATTTCTATGGACCTTGTGGTAGAATTGCCAAGAGGAACTCAAGTTATGTAAATATTAATTCTAGATTATAATATATAATGGGCAAAGATCGTTGTGGAAAGCATGAGTGGGGCAATGATTCCACCAAAAGGGAAGATGAATGGAGGCCCAAGGGAAAGTAAGCCTCTATTTTTAAGTTTCAGTCTAAATGAACCCATCCAGCTCCATTGACGTACAAACCAATCATTTAATGCATGTAGAGGTTTGTGGGGAAGTCTGCTCCCATAGTTATTGGAGCATGGGCTGGGTATAATCATTATTTGAAAATGTAGGAGTATTTCATTTTCCCTTAAGAAGAAAAGTTAGCCATCATTCCCTCAATTCTCTGAATGTCACTCATGCTAACATTCTCATTTTCATGTTTTATGATTCTTATGCTGTTTTCTTCCTGGCTAACCATGAACTGACCAGGAAAATCTGAATCTTCAAGTTTAGGATTAGTGACAAATATGAACACACTGTTGTGAAGGCATGCTGAACTATGTCAAACTGTACCCATCTTAAAGTGGGGGCTGAATAAAATTGAAAATCAAGTGCTACATCTATTCAAACACTCAGCAGATTTTCAAATTCGAATCATGTTCTTTTCAAATATGTTTCATTAAATTCTTTTTTCAAATTGTTTTTTTAACTTAATTTTGAGATAGACCTTTGATTTATTTATATAAAGTACCCATGTCCTCATTTTGACTTGGGAAGCTGCAAACTGGCCACTGAAGGCACTTCTCCTTGTATTGTTCTGATATTTGAAAAAAAAGTATATAGCAAGCCATAGAGAGAATTGTCACTCAAAATTTTTCCACGGATTCAATGCACTGATCATTTCCCGCTTTGACATTCAATGCACTGATCATTTCCCGCTTTGACATTTTCTTCACTGCATGGATTCAATGTACGGATCATATCCCGCTTTGAAATTTTGTTCACTGATCATATCTAGAGCCTTTATTAAAATTGACCAAAATCACTACAACTATTGGATTTCTTTAAGAATCTTACGGCGGTTCCTTTGCAACATTTGGTGATGGTGCAATTGCTAGTTTTACGTTGTAAGACGTTCTTATTTGAAAACAACTTTCCTAAGTGCCACTGTGTCAATGTATGAGCCTTTGGGTCAAATGTTAGATGATTGAAATGGTTTAGGCCATTAGATTCACAAGTTAAAGTTTTATATATGTTTTTTATAATGTTAGTTTTTTTTTTTAATAAGTTATTGAATTTAGCTTTTGGTGAATTTGTCAAATTACACAAAAGTAAAAATAAAAGTAAATTAAATAAAAAGATTGACATATTGTAATGAGCATTTTAACTAGGTCAAATAAAAAATAAAAATAATACTAAACTATAAAAACAACCCACGGTATTGACTCATGGTATGCATGTAGAATGTGGTTTATGTAAAGGGGGAAATTAAGATGGCCTAACTATGGATCTACCAAGAGCCAAGATAGATCAAATGCATTGATATGCAAACCTCATTGATTCCTCTCATCAATAATATAGATCTAAATTAATTGTTTAATAAAATTATTTACTAAACTATAAAAACAACCCATGGTATTGACTCATGGTATTCATGTGGAATGTGGTTTATCTAAAGGGGGAAATTAAGATGGCCTAACTCTAGATCCACCAAGAGCCAAGAGGGATCAAATGTCTTGATATTCAAACCTCATTGATCCCTCTCATCAATAATATAGATCCAAACTAATTATTTAATAAAATTATTTTTAAATGTTTATAACCATTATTCTTTTAAAATTTGTTTTATGCCATTAGATTCACAAGTTAAAGTTTTATATATGTTTTTTATAATGTTAGTTTTTTTTTAATAAGTTATTGAATTTAGGTTTTGGTGACTTTGTCAAATAACACAAAAATAAAAATAAAATTAAATTAAATAAAAAAATTGACATATTGTAATGAACATTTTAACTAGGTCAAATAAAAAATAAAAATAATACTAAACTATAAAAGCAACCCATGGTATTGACTCATGGTATGCATGTGGAATGTGGTTTATGTAAAGGGGGGGATTTAGATGGTCTAACTCTAGATCTACCAATAGCCAAGAGGGATCAAATGTCTTGATATGCAAACCCCATTGATCCCTCTCATCAATAATATAGATCTAAACTAATTATTTAATAAAATTATTTATTAAACTATAAAAACAACCCATGGTATTGACTCATGGTATTCATGTGGAATGTGGTTTATCTAAAGAGGGAAATTAATATGGCCTAACTCTAGATCTACCATGAGCCAAGAGGGATCAAACATCTTGATATGCAAACCTCATTGATCCCTCTCATCAATAATGTAGATCTAAACTAATTATTTAATAAAATTATTTTTAAATGTTTATAACCATTATTCTTTTAAAATTTCACTTAATAAAATGTATCTAAATTTCATACATCCAAATATACATAATTTTTCATGTTCTATATTATTTTTGTTACAACTATTTTATTATTCCAAAAATACATGGTTTTTTTGTTATATATTATTTATGTTACAATTGTTTTATTATTCATAAGTAGTATTTCTTAATATATAAAAAAATTAAATTAATAATGAAATTTTTTAAAATATGTGATCTTTTTAAATTTCCAAATTATTTCACATGACATATTTATCTTGAGCAATAATGATGAATGTTCATAATTCTCATTTCTTAAATAACACTAAATTTACCTTTAATTACTTAATTGTAATAGTTTGTAACTACATAACAGTTTGTAACTACATACATACTCTTTCTTCAGTTCAAAAAAAGACTATATACATATCTTTAATTACCTAATTTTACCTTTTAAAATTTTTCATATTATATGATGTCAAACTTACTCAACTTTTTATTATGAAATTTTATAATTTTGTTTTATTTTTCAATTCCAAACAAAACTTACAAAAGAAAAAACCCACTCAGTCCTTATTGTATATTATATTTTTACAAATTTGACACTATGTGATTAACAATAGAGTAAGTTGAACCCCCACCCATGCTGGAGAGATCACACTGTAAAATCAAATGTTCCTCTGGTTTTTTTAAGGAGTTCATAAACAAAACAGACAACAAGAAAGTCAATATTGTGGTATAATAACTGATTTTTAAATCATTGGGACAAACAAAACATCACATTAGCTCACATAATATATATATAATTCTATAAGGATCTAAGATGATAACAAAGTTTTGAATCATCATAACTAGGTGAAAACCAAAACTAAGTTGTAGCCACAAGCAAAAAATCACAACAACTCACAGAATATATCCAAGGTTGCAATGAACCCCATACATTGTGATGGACCTCATGGGAATTTTAGTGCACATATAACAGCACCCTATTAATTCTATACTCTTGATCAATTTAGAATAACCTAGGATGTGTAAAATATTTTAATAAGATAAACAAAACAGACAACAAGAAAGTCAATATTGTGGAATAATAACTTATTTTTGAATCATTGTGACAAACAAAACATCACATTAACTCACATAATATATATAATGCTATAAGGATCTAAGATTATAACAAAGTTTTGAATCATGATAACTAGGTGAAAACCAAAACTAAGTTGTGGCCACAAGAAAAAAATCACAACAACTCACAGAATATATAAAAGGTTGCAATGAACCCCATACATTGTGATGGACCTAATAGGAATTTTAGTGCACATATAATACCACCCTAATAATTCTATACTCTTGATCAATTTAGAATAACCTAGGGTGTGTAAAATATTTTAATAAGATAAACAAAAGAGACAACAAGAAAGTCAATATTGTGGTATAATAACTTATTTTTGAATCACTGTGACAAACAAAACATCACATTAACTCACATAATATATATAATGCTATAAGGATCTAAGATTATAACAAAGTTTTGAATCATGATAACTAGGTGAAAACCAAAACTAAGTTGTAGCCACAAGCAAAAAATCACAACAACTCACAGAATATATCCAAGGTTGCAATGAACCCCATACATTGTGATGGACCTCATGGGAATTTTAGTGCACATAGAACACCACCCTAATAATTCTATATTCTTGATCAATTTAGAATAACCTAGGATGTGTAAAATATTTTAATAAGGAACTAGATTTGTAATTATGAAATATAAAACTATAACTTAAATTTGTGAATTTTCTTTGTATTTTTTTTCTTATGTATATAGAGAAAGAATAAACCAAGTTTGGAGTTAAGAAAATAAACCATAACACAAAGAACAATATATCCTTCCAAAAATGTCCCCATATTAAAATGATATTCACTTTCTTGTATACCAAGACTATTGTTCTTCGTATACAATTTCTTATAAGCATGCAATTGTCGCTCAGATATGTAGATGAACTTGAAGTAAACTCTATTTTTGTTAATAAAATTTCTCTTTATTGACATCTATGCTAGATAGATTTTACTTGAATGTATTTAAAATATCTTATTTGAGTTACGTGTTAGATTATTAATAACCAAAGGATTTTCACCCCCAATTTCCTATTTCAATATCTATAACAAAATTTGTATATATGTGAACATATTATGTTGGTTTACATATATGTTTTCACCCCCAATTGAGTATTTCAAAATCTATAACAAATTTTTTTGTTTGATAACTCTTATCATCAATATATTTGAAACCTCCACGACTTGCTTCCATGGAAGCAAAATTTTCCTTTCATTCCTTCACAATGACTTGTTCTTTGCAACATCTTTTTTCTTCTAGGCTACTCTTTCCTATACTATTGCCTTACGACATTTCTTTTGCAACATATGGTGCAATTGCTAGTTTTATTTAGTAGTTTATATTTACGTTGTAAGAGGTTTTTATTTGAAAACAAATCTTCGAGGTTCCACTGTGTCAATGGCTGAGCCATTGGATCAAATGTTAGACTATTGAAATGTTTTAGGCCATTAGATTCACAAGTTAAAGTTTTATATATGTTTTTTCTAATGTTATTTTTTTTTTAGTAAGTGATTGAATTTAGGTTTTGGTGACTTTGTCAAATTGCATAAAAATAAAAATAAAAGTAAATTAAATAAAAAGATTGAACATTTTAACTAGGTCAAATAAAAAATAAAAATAATACTAAACTATAGAAAGAACCCATGGTATTGACTCATGGTATGCATGTGGAATGTGGTTTATGTAAAGCAGGAAATTAAGATGGCCTAACTCTGTATCTAGCAAGAGCCATGAGGGATCAAATGTCTTGATATGAAAACCTCATTGATCCCTCTCATCAATAATATAGATCTAAACTAATTATTTAATAAAATTACTTACTAAACTATAAAAACAACCCATGGTATTGACTCATGCTATTCATGTGGAATGTGGTTTATCTAAATGAGGAAATTAAGATGGCCTAACTCTAGATCTACCAAGAGCCAAGAGGGATCAAATGTCTTGATATGCAAACCTCATTGATCCCTCTCATCAATAATATAGATCTAAACTAATTATTTAATAAATTATTTTTAAATGTTTATAACCATTATTCTTTTAAATTTTCACTTAATAAAATGTATCTAAATTTCATACATCCAAATATACATAGTTTTTCTTGTTCTATATTATTTTTGTTACAACTATTTTATTATTCCAAAAATACATGGTTTTTTTGTTATATATTATTTATGTTACAATTGTTTTATTATTCATGAGTAGTATTTCTTAATATATTAAAAATTAAATTAATAATGAAAATTTTTAAAATATGTGACCTTTTGAAATTTCCAAATTATTTCACATTTATCTTGAACAATAATGATGAATGTTCATAATTCTCATTTCTTAAATAACTCTAAATTTACCTTTAATTACTTAATTGCAATAGTTTGTAACTACATAACAGTTTGTAACTACATACATACTCTTTCTTCTGTTCAAAAAAAACTATATACATATGTTTAATTACCTAATTTTAGATTTTATAATTTTTCATATTATATGATGTCAAACTTTCTCAACTTTTTATTATGAAATTTTAAACAATGTTTCTCACTACATAATTTTAGCTTTTATAATTTTTTTTTTCTTTTTCAATTCCAAACAAAACTTACAAAAGAAAAAACCCACTCAGTCCTTATTGTAGATTATATTTTTACACTGTGATTAACAATAGAGTACGTTGAGACAGCGTTAAGGGGTTTTTTTGTACAATTTTTATCATAACCTTTCCCTCCATCCAATATATAATGTAGAGTCTTCTGGAGAGACAATATATTTTAGTTTATAACTTGATCCACAATCAAAGAAAATGGCTAGGGATTTCACAAGTTATTAGTTTATAACTTGATCCATAATAAAATAAAATGGCTAGGGGTGTCACAAGTTATCATTCGCACAGTGATGTATTGAAGTTCTTAGTTGAAATAGATCCTATTAGATGCATGGTGGCCAGAGACACTAAAAAAATTCAAAAAATATATATGTTATGACATCCATATTGTCTGCAAACCATCCAAATTTCCAATCATATACAACAATTTCTAACAATAACCACTCAATTTACTTTCCAATTTTTGAAACCCCCACCCACACTGTAAATCAAATGTTCCTCTCATTTTTTTAAGGGGTTCATAAACAAAACAGACAACAAGAAAGTCAATATTGTGGTATAATAACTTATTTTAAAATCATTGTGACAAACAAAACATCACATTAGCTCACATAATATATCTAATGCTACAAGTATCTAAGATGATAACAAAGTTTTGAATCATCATAACTAGGTGAAAACCAAAACTGAGTTGTAGCCACAAGCAAAAAATCACAACAACTCACAGAATATATCCAAGGTTGCAATTAACCCCATACATTGTGATGGATCTCATGGGAATTTTAGTGCACATATAACAACGCCCTAATAATTCTATACTCTTGATCAATTTAGAATAACCTAGGATTTTTAAAATATTTTAATAAGATAAACAAAACAGACAACAAGAAAGTCAATATTGTGGTATAATAATTGATTTTTGAATCATTGTGACAAACAAAACATCACATTAACTCACATAATATATATAGTGTTATAAGGATCTAAGATTATAACAAAGTTTTAAATCATGATAACTAGGTGAAAACCAAAACTAAGTTGTAGCCACAAGCAAAAAATCACAACAACTCACAGAATATATCCAAGGTTGCAATGAACCCCATACATTGTGATGGACCTCATGGAAATTTTAGTGCACATAGAACACCACCCTAATAATTCTATATTCTTGATCAATTTAGAATAACCTAGGATGTGTAAAATATTTTAATAAGAAACTAGATTTGTAATTATGAAATATAAAACTATAACTTAAATGTTTGAATTTACTTTGTATTTTTTTTCTTATGTATATAGAGAAAGAATAAACCAAGTTTGGAGTTAAGAAAATAAACCATAACATAAAAAACAATATCTCCTTCCAAAAATGTCTCCATATTAAAATGATATTCACTTTCTTGTATACCAATACTATTGTTCTTCATATACAATTTCTGATAAGGATGCAATTGTCGCTCAAATATGTAGATGAACTTGAAGTAAACTCTATTTTTGTTAATAAAAATTCTCTTTATTTACATCTATGCTAGATAGATTTTACTTGAATGTCACCCCCAATTTCCTATTTCAATATCTATAACAAAATTTGTATATATGTGAACATATTATGTTGGTTTACATATATGTTTTCACCCCCAATTGCCTATTTCAAAATTTATAACACAAATTTTTGGTTGATAACTCTTATTATCAATATCTTTGAAACCTTCACAACTTGTTTCCATGGAAGCAAAATTTTCCTTTCATTCCTTCACGATGACTTGTTCTCTGCAACATCTTGTTTCTTCTATGCTACTATTTCATATGCTATTGCCTTCTTATTTCTTATAGGCTACTCTTTCCTATACTATTGTCTTACGACATTTCTTTTGCAACATATGGTGCAATTTCTAGTGTTTAAAGTTTTTCTACTCTCTATGAATAAAGCTATTGTTGATGACTTGCAACCATTTAATTAGTGGTGTCATGTCATAGGTACTTTGTGTCTTTTTTTCTTAAAGGTGTGTTTCAAAGATTATTGAGAAAGATTTTCCGGTATTTAAATTTTTTTTTATCTAGTGGGTTATAATGTTTATTTTCCATTTAAAGGGTTATAGTGTTTAAAGTTAGGTATTTTGTACAGTGAAAGAGTGGATGAATATATTTTTTTTATTTAGTAAGTTATGATGTTTAAAGTTTTTACATTATTTAAAATATTTTATTTGATAGGTTATAAGCTTTAAAATTAAGTATTTTGTATAATAAAAATGGATGAGTAGTGTTTTATATCAGCATTAAAAGTAAATGACTAATAATGTTTTACATCAGCATCAAAAGTAATTTTTTAGTCTAAAGGAAATATCCTAGAGTTTTGTAGAGTGCTTTTATACCATTTTTGGTTCCATAAAAAGTGTTAAATTCAGTGTAAGGCATGAATTTGAGTTTTCAATGAGCGAGCATTCATATCATTTTGAGTTTTCAAGAAGCGAGCATTCATACCATTTTTGGTTCTATAAAAGTGTTGAATTTGCATTTGGGAAAAGTGAGTTGTGGAAAAGAAGGGTTGAAATCTTGAATCTTCTATTTATTTTGTAGATGTTTTTGTTCAATAATATAAGTATTAAGATTTTGTGTTCACAGTAATTTTTTTAAGTGTATCTTTTCATTTGGGAAAAGCCAGTTGTGGAAAAGAAGGGTTGAAATAGTGAATCTTGGATTAATTTTGTAAATGTTTTTTTCAATAATATAAGTATTAAGATTTTGCGTTCACATTTATATTATGATTAATTTTTTATATAGTGTTATGTTATTAATATGTCAATTATATTTATATTATGATAATATTTTTATACAATGTTATGTAATTATTCTCTCAATTATTATAGTTTGTACTATTGTATTTTTACATATAGATAAATTAGTGCATGACTGGTTACCTCTCAAATTGGTATCAAACTCATAGTTCTTCATATTTCTCCCAGTTGCCTATTGGCTTTTAGAGATTTGTATGACTTCATATATTCTCTAATTTTCTCACCTTAGAGTTTTGTATGGCTTCATGTATTCTCTAATTTGTTCAGCTTGTGCCTCCCAAATTGGTATTAGAGCAAGATGTTGTAATTTCCCCGGTATGCTCTTAGCCTCCTAGTTTATATTAAATGCATGCATGTGAATCATAAGCAATGTGAATTTTTTATTTCTTTTTAAAAAATGTCAAAATTTGAGTTTCACCATATAATTTGAAACTACAAATAATTGAATTCAAACTCATGAGCATATCGTAGTTAGTAATATTTTTCCTTAACAATAATTTGGTGGAGTGGCGGTGGCTCTACCTTAGTGGTAGGACACCCCACCACCCTACTTCCTTTGATATTAGTGGTGGTCAAAAGTGGAAACACTACACTTTTGGGGGCACGTTGATTAAAGAGAAGGGATTTTCCACCCATGAAGTAATGAAATAGTGACCAAGGAGTAGCCCAAAATTGACCATAGCTTAAGGTGAAGGGGGTTCTACTTCTTTCGGCAAAGCATGAGTTAAGGTGTGAGTGAAAGGACTAGGAGAGGTTACATTTTGTGTAGTGGGTGGGGTGATGGATGGGTGATGGTTTATGGAGGATCACACATAGGTTGGAGGTGAGAGCCCTGATGGAAAGAAGGTTCAACAGTGGTGGCATTGGAGTTTTTTACCATCACAATGGAAAGGAGGAGCCTAATAGCTTTAGGGAGGCTGGGGAGTTTAGGGTTGAGCAATAAAAGGGCTTGGAGTTGGAGGAGGGAAGGTCGTGCCATGGCGGGGATGGGATATTGCCATGAATATGGAGAATGGAGAGGGGCCTCAACCTTTAGCTTGGACTTGGAGCACATTAATGGAAATCTATTAGAAATTCCTTTTCAATTGCACCAACAAACTAATCCGTGTTGATTAGGCTTTTAACATTATCTAGGAATATCGTATGTTAAATGTTGATTTTTGTATCATGGGTCTCACAAGAGATTATCTATATAAAGCTTGCCACTTAGTGATACAATGTTTAATCAAGGGAAATTAAGTGCCACCACAAAGTATCAACGAGTAATTTTGTAATTTCAACTCACAAATATAATTTGAGGCTACTAACTAGTGATTCACCTACCCTAAAACCTTGGCATGCAGGATGCCTAAACTACACCCTCGAAACCAATTTAAATACTTTTGATAGCCTCGAGTGGGCCATTAAATGTTGGAATGGCATAAATGAGGTTTCATTGTAACGATCTTGAGGTAAGATACACATCTTGGAAACTTTAATTGGTTATTGTGATGCCCATTAACACCACTTTTTAAACTATAAACCTACGCCACCAAACTATTGCCCTAAAATTAGTCCAAAACTTTCAAAATTCCATCTTAATAATTAGGGGTTGAAACCAAGCATGTGATATACTGTTGGAAATATCTCAAAATAACCATACATTACAATGAAGCCTAATTTTCTCTCTAGGTTGTATTTAGAATAAAATCCTATCATAAAGATATAAATATGGAATTTGGTCACTTAATAGATGGACAACTTGCGCCCTTCGTAGACTAGGCATACAAATCAGAATTAAGAAACTTATGGCTCATTGTTCCAACTCATTTCAATAACAATAGGTTACAACCACTAAATGTTCTACAAAGTGAATATATTTTATTTTATATTCTATGAACCCCCAACTCACATGAAACCCACCTAATGAATAGTGAAAGGGGTTAACATAGAAATTTTAACTGATCAACATTGACATGTACTTTGTTAATATGTGTGGGTTTCAGGATTGAAAATATGCCATATATTACTTCCCAAAATGCCAAAATATTGTGAGCCAAAAACAAGCCAAACAAGGCAAGAGCGAATGCAATTATATGTTGACAAGATGTTATTAGTCATTATGGAATTAATGACTACCATGGACATATCTTTAGGGTGATAGTAGGCTAGGGAATACTATCAATTTTAAAATAAATTCCCTACTAACCCACACTAATTGATGAAGGCCTTTCTAATCTAAAACCAAAACACTAAAATTGCCTTTAACTAAGACCCAGTGAATTAGTAGAGTCTATTGCTACTATTTAATGCATGATAAGTTACTATGAATGCGAAATAACTAATTTATTTAGCTATCTAATACTATTTAATGGGTCAAGAGCCATAATGATGATGATATTTAGTACCTCCTTTGTTTGGAACCAAAGTTTGAAAGACTACTTGAAGCAACACTCCTACTATATAGGGAAGACATACTATGTGAAGCATCATGTTTAGACCAAAACATATTTTTGGGATAAACGTTGGATTCTCATCTAGACTTCAAGCAACCACGAAAATCTCTTGCCTCAAAAATACATATCATAGCTTATAAATTTCCCTTCATCAATCCTTAGGAAATCAACAACCACTTGTGCTCCAATGCAGATTGGAAGAGTCAAAAGGCCTATTTTCCTCTATGGATAATGACGGTGATATTTAGTACCTCCTTTGTTTGGAACCAAAGTTTGAAAGGCTACTTGAAGCAACACTCCTACTATATAGGGAAGATATACTATGTGAAACATCATATTTAGACCAAAGCATATTTTTTGGATAAACGCTGGATTCTCATCTAGACTTCAAGCAACCATGAAAATCTCTTGCCTCAACAATACATATCATAACATATAAATTTCCCTTCATTAATCCTTAGGAAATCAACAACCACTTGTGCTCCAATGCAGATTGGAAGAGTCAAAAGGCCTATTTTCCTCTTATGGAAATCTTAGTGGGGAATTCTTTTTCTCAAAAGGAGTCAATAAGAATCCCCCTATCTCCAACATTCAATTTTTATCAGCTATCCTTTCAAAATATTTTAAGAATTATACCTACTTTCAAGAAAACACTTTCTTGCACATGCATAAGTCATATTCATGACAAATATTTTACATTAACATACATAACCATAACTATTTACACTTACAATATTTTAACTATTATATGCAAGACCATACTTTTAATGCGTTTAATCCAAATGCAAAATTAGAGAAATATGGAATGTCCCTCATGCATAAATATTATAAAAGAATGCATATTCATCCTCAGTATCACACGCAATAAATAAATGCTTAACGATTATAAAATCATGCCTTTTCATCCATAAATAACATGTGTGCATACAATTACAAAATATTCTTTCCAATCCATGATATTTCAAATGCAATACATATATAAAATTGTGAATGCATTTTCGGGGATCAGCTTTATTTATGAATGCAAAAATGATCCTCATCATCACTAATGTATTGTCTTAATGCAATGTATTACCATACGAAACTCAAATTTATGTTATCAACCTCCAATCCAAAGCGTGCATATTATGTCATAATTCTCCATGCCAAGGTTTTCAATGAACATTCCAAAACATTCCAAGAGGAATTAATGCATAGCATAAATTTCCAAGACAACTTTACACCCCCAATAATCCTCAATGTATTTCAACTCAATACATTACTTAAATAGTTATTGCACTATTTACCCAAGTCTTAAGCATGCACAAGAGTTGGAAATTCTATGAAAAAATATAGAAATGGCCTTGGTAACCTTTAAGAGAATAAAATCGAAAATAGATGCATCTTCTTGTGGTGTTAGTAATTGTAATCTACATGTAGCCACATCAATTTGTTCTTAAAGGTAATAAATGGACCACAATACCTTAGAGAGAATTTACAATATTTAACTATTAATGAATAATTTATTTTTAACAAAATTAACCATGTAGTATTTTCAAATAATTTAACATAGTTAAATAATTTTACGTAAAAGAATCATAAACAATTATATTCAAGAAAATAAAATGGTTAACTTATTGCAAAACAATCATATAAAAATATTTTTCAAGAAAATAACATGGTTAACTTTTATTCTAGTCTCTACTTACAAGAATTCATGAAATACTTTTCCAAAAAATTAATATAATTAATATATCCCTCAAAAGTATGGTCGAATAACTTCTTCACAAGTATTTACAATCTTGTCCTTGGAAGTGCCTTATGGTAGCATGCAGAAGAGACTGGAATATATCTTCAACCTCATCAACCAGCCTCAGATATGTTAAATACCAAATATTATGGCATCCCAACTTTGCAATGATGGGATTTATTCTCACCTGATGACAAATCCATTACTTTTAAAGCTACCCACATGTCTGCTCTATTCATCAACATCACATTTCATCTTTGTACATGAGATTTTTTGTCTATATAAATCTTGCAAATTGAGTACCCATCTGCTAATGTGACATAGGAAAATGTGGAAGATAAATTGAGTTATAAAAGGAGTGGCTATGGAATAACCACTTAAACCTTAGAAACCCTAACATAATCAGCATACTTCAAACAAATGCAAAGCTCAATTGATAATGAATGCTCTTCCGCCATTGCATGAATACTTATCATGGCTCGAAGTTACTATGCAACCATTATAACCAACGAGCCCATCCAAAATTGACTCTAATTTCAAGAATCATTATATGTCCAAGGGAAATGTACCTATCATGGTAGTTGTAAGTCATTAAGAACCCTAACATATTCTTGATCCACGCTATAGCATGTTAAGGGAATGATCACATGTCAAAATTATTAAAAAAATAATGTTTTCATATTATATAAATGCTAAACATTAATATGCAATTCTATGGATACTACTGCTGACACCTAATCCTAAGGGATTGGGTGAAATTGTATATTTTTTAAAATTAGTAAATAAGGAAGGCCACGAGACATTGGAAAGTGAATCCCAATAGTCTCACTCCATGTAAAAGTACACACACAATCTCCATCTAATTCATCTTCAGTTTTGCGAAGTTACCTTCTAGCCTGACATGGAATCAGAGCCAGTCCCTTTTTTGGAATTCCTGCCCTTTGTGTAACTCCCTCCTATCTATGTTCTGCATATTTGCAGACTGTCACTATGCATTCATATTTTTTACTAATCCTGTTGCATTAAGTTTTTTTGCTACATTCTGGTCATTTCTGGCATTCAAAATTTCTGTTGCATTCTGGTTTCTCCTGGCAGAACTGCTCCTTCTGCAATTCTGAAAATTCTGCATTCTTCTCTCACAACATACATAATTTTTTTAAAATTCTTCTATCATTTTATTTTTGCATACGATTGTGCAAATTATGCTCCTCACACAACTCTCTCACTTTCCTCACGCTGTCTCTCGGCTCCTGACAGTCGCATCCTCCCTCACTCCATTCCCTCGCACTCCCGCAACTCTCTCCCTTCCCCTTCGCCTCCTCGCTCCGCTCATTCTCTCTCCCCGCACCCTCGCACTCCTCTGCCCGCACTGCCCCTATCCCTCCCTTCCCGTCGATCTTCCCATCCCCCTCCCCTACGCTCGTTTCCCCCTCCCACTCCCCTCATGTCCCTCTCCCTCCTGCTCCCCCTCCCACGCAAACCACACACCCTCACACTCCCGTCGCTCTCCCCAACCCCGCTCCCTCATGCTCATTTCCCCCTCCCATCCCATCATGTTCGTCCCCCTCCCATCCCACGCAGACCCCGCCCCCTCACACTCCCGTCGCTCTCCCCAACCTCACTCCCTCACGCTCATTTCCCCCTCCCATCCCCTCACGTCCCTCCCCCTCACAGCCCTCCCCCTCCCCTCCCATGTAGACCCCACACCCTTACACTCCCGTCGCTCTCCCCTACACTCATTTCCCCCTCCCTTCCCCTCACATCCCTCTCCCTCCCCTCCCATGCAGACTTCCTCTCTGGATTTTTTCACAGTTCGACCTCCCCCCAAAACACATTTTTTTTACAGTTCGGCCTCCCCCCAAAACACCTCCGCCAGTGAATACCTCCCCCTAGTGAATACCTCCCCCAGTGAATACCTTCCCCAAATAAACCCTCTCTCAAATAATACCTCTGTTTTTTTTCCTAATTTTTTTTTACATTTTTTTTTAAAGTGCAAAATTTAAACCAGAATTGAGTTTTTTTTTTACTGTGGCAGCAAAGTGATTTTTTTCAAAAGAATGCATTCTCTCATGTCTATTGTGGGAGTTTTTCTCTCTGGAAAAGAGAACTATACTGAATGGTCTCGAAAAATCAAGCACGGTCTCATTTTTAATGAGCTGTGAAGGAGAAGGAGACCATCCACCATCAAAGCCCACTTCAGACAAGGAGATCACCATTTGGGAAAACAAGAACTCAAAGCCTATGCCTTGATTGCACCTTTTGTAAATGAAGAGGTGATTCGCCATATTACATCGTTTTCAAATGCATATGAAGCCTTGAGAAAACTAAAAGAACTCTATGACTCACATTCAGAACTTGAAAATTTTCAATTAATGATTAAATTGTTCAACCTTGAATTGAAAAATGACGACCCTCTTGCTTTAGCTTAAGAAGTAAGATTTATCATGCATGACATTAAGAATACTGGTATAGAAGTTGACATACCTCTCATAGCATATATTAAGGCATTGTATCCCACTTACTCACATTACCTTGAGTCATTGCAAAGAAGTGGAAACCTCATCAAAATCGCCTTTGATTCCCTTGAGAAAAATTTTGCAGAAAGAGAGAAGGCTTTTGGAAAGACGATAACCCCTCTTTCTTCTGAAGAGGATGTATTTTTTGCACATAGAGAAAAGATTCATGCTCAAGATTCTTCCAGAGGAAGAGGTGGCCGAAGAGGAAGTGGAAGAAGAAATTTCAAAGGAAAGGGAGGCGGACAAACTCAAACTGAAAAATCTGATATTCATTGCATACGCTACAATAAATAGTGGCATGATGCATCTACATGTAAGCTGCCTTGGGATAAAATTAAGCAACAAAGAAATCAAGAAAAATGTAAAAATCATGACAGAGCCAAAGGTTAAGCACCTGAATCCTCTCATTATGTTGTAGCACATTGTAACAATGGAGTAATTAAAGACTTGTTTGATGTTTCATTTACTTCTTGGAGAAATGATTGATTTCTAGATTAAGGAGAAACATGTCACATGAAGTTTAGAAAATATTTTTTTGAAGAATTTACTAACAAATTTGATGGAGCAGTATACTTCGTAGATAAATCCAAACTCAAGCCATCAGGGCTTGGCACAATCAGACTTAAGTTTCCTGGTCTTCCAAATCATCTTCTACATGAGGTTCTATACCTCCCTGAGTTGAGGAGAAACTTGTTGTCCTTGGTCCACATCCGCTACCAAGGACACTCCATTCACATTGTTGACGGCAAGGTTGAGGTCAGAAAAGCATCGTATCGCTCACTTGTCATGGAGGGAATAGAAGAAGGAAGACTCCTCAAGCTGCAAGGTTCCTCTGCTCAAGTACAAAATTTTGCATTCAGTTCACATCATGATGAAGGTACATTCCCATCAAGTATTTTATGGCATGCTATATCTGGACACTTAAACTATGGCAGCCTTTGATTGTTGAAGAAAAATGGTGTTACTGGATTGCCTACAATTCCTAAGAAACTTAAGCAATGTGATACTTGTATTCTAAGAAAGCATAGCAAACAACCATTTCACGATTCACATTCTAGAGCATATAGAAAACTTGAGCTTCTTCATTCAGATTTATGTGGATCCATGCATGTTTCTTCTGCAAATGGAAATAAATATATGATGACATTTATTGATTATTACACCGAATGTGTTGGGTTTACTTATTGAAAAAAAAATCTGATGCTTTTCAAACATTCAAGAATTTTCATGCATGGATTGAAAATGATGCACAAACTCATATTGGCTCTTTGTGCACTGATAATGGAAAAGAATACAATTCAAAATAATTTGAAAACTATCTTCGTCAACGTGGGATCAAACATCAAACAACCATGCCCTATAATCCCCAACATAATGGTGTAGCTGAAAGAATGAACAAGACAATTTTAAATATGGTTCGCTCCATGATGTTTTTTAAGAATGTAAAATTGATGTTTTTGGCTGATGCAGTTCCATGTGTTGTATACATAAAGAAGAGGTGTCCTTCAAATTCAATCAGATTAAGAACTCCTTATGAAATGTGACATGGCCTCATTCCTTCAGTAAAGCATTTCATGGTCTTTGGTTCCACCTGTTATGCTTTGATACCTAAGGTACAAAGGAATAAACTTGGTGCTAGAAGTCAAAAATGTATTTTCTTGGGGTATTCCAATACCTCTAAAGGATATCGTCTCTATGATGAAGTCAATAAGAAGTTTGTAGTAGCAAGAGATGTCATATTCCTTGAATCTTCCAAGACTGAAAATGTTCTTGAGCGACAACTTGATTGCCTGGATAGATTCACACATGCAAAGTCTTTTCAAGAATTTGATAATCAGGTTCCACGTCTTGAAGTGGGGATTCCTATACTGAATCAATCTGTGGAATCATCTTCTGAAGCACTCTCTCCCCCACATGAAGAACTAACCACGGATGACACCTTGAACGATGTGATTAACGGAACTGAGAGATTGAATCTTGATTCAATTCCAACTCAGTCAAATGAGCAACATGGGCCAACTCAGAAAGGTCCCCCAAAATGGCTGACAAAGACACTAGAAAATGTTCGTCTCGATGAGGTTGGAAAGACAAGAACAAGAAGTTCCACCAGAAAAAATGGAGGTGACAGATAATTATGATTCACCTATTGATATGAATGTTTGTTATAACTGTGAATTTAATTTGTCTACAGATCATGAACCAACTTCCTTAAAATAAGCTACTTCTCATGTTGAATGGAATGAAGCAATGCAAAAGGAGTATGATGCCTTGATAAATAATGGAACTTGGAAGTTGGTTGATCCTCCTTTGGGAACCAAACCAATTAGCTACAAGTGGGTCTACAAGAAAAATTACAAAGCATATGGCTCACTTGACAAGCACAAATCCAGGCTTGTGGAAAAAGGTTTTGCACAAAAATAAGGGGTCGATTATGAAGAAACTTTTGCCCCCACAGCAAAATGAGCCACCATCCAGATACTGTTTGCACTAGCAGCTAAAAAGGGATAGAAAGTCCATCAGATGAATGTAAAAATGCATTTTTGAATGGAGATCTAAAGGAGAAAAATTTTATGTCCCAGCCAGAAGGATTTTTTGTGAAGGGACAAGAACACAAAGTATGCAAACTTATAAAATCTTTGTATGGCCTCAAGTAAGCACCACGAGCCTGGTATGAGAAATTAACTGAGCATATTCTAAAACTTGAATTCAAACATTTTGATCTTGATGATGCAAATTTGTTTGTTAAGAAAGTTGGAAAAACAGTTGTATATCTTGTGGTGTATGTAGATGATATTTTGATGACAGGGAACAATGAGAGTTATATTGCATCCATAAAAAAAGAATTGAAGAAAGGTTTTGAAATGACTGATTTGGGCTATGTTCACTACTCTCTGGGTATTGAAGTAACTCAACATCCTAAATTTATATTCCTTTCTCAAAAAAAATACATTGGAGATCTTTTGAATAAGTTTGGCATGGATGAATGAAATCCCTTAACCACTCCAATGGAACAAAACTTGAAGCTCACATCCATTGAAGGGAAGGAATTCGAGGATGCAACAAAGTATAGACAGCTTGTAGGAAGTCTTATCTACCTAACTACCAGCAGACCAAACATCTCATTTGATATTGGAATCCTCTCCAGGTTTATGCAAAAACCTTGTGAAGGACATTGGCCTACTGCAAAAAGAGTTCTAAAGTACTTGAAGGGGACTCAAGACTTTGAACTCAAATATACATAGGTAGGTGACTTCAGCTTAATCGGATACTCCAGTTCATACTTTTATGGGGATAAAGAAACTGGGGTATGTACTTCAGGTTATACCATGAGTCTTGGATCAGGAGTTGTCACATGGAGATCACGCAAACAATCAGTTCCAACAGATTCCACAATCGAGGCAAAATATGTGGCAGCAGCTGAAGCAACAAAGGAAATTGTGTGGATTAGGAAAATCCTAAAATATTTACAGATGAAACAAATGCATTCAACACCACTCATGATCGACAACACTACTACAATAAATTTGGCCAAGAACCCAAAGTTCCATGATTGAACAAAGCATATCAATATAAAATACCATCTGATTTGACATCATGTTGAGGCCAAAAATATCCATATACATCATTGTTCCACAAATGAGCAGACTGCAAACATATTCACCAAAGCGCTTGGAAGAGAAAATTTTGAAAAGTTCAGAACGATGCTTGGATTCACCAACATCCCTTCAGATTAAAGGGGGGAATGTTGACACCTAATCCTAAGGGATTGGGTGAGATTGTATATTATTGTAAATTAGTAAATAACGAAGGCCCAGAGACATTGGGAAGTGAATCCTAACAGTCTCACCTCCATGTATAATTACACACACAATCTCCATCTAATTCATCTTCAGTTTTGCGGAGTTACCTCCTGGCCTGACAATTACAACTAGTCCCTTAACAACTTTAGCTAACTTCATGTTGGAGTGAATAAGCGAATTGATGAAGGCCCAAAAATTTGTTTGACATTGGTTTTCAATCCTTTCTCTTTAATTATAATACTTTTTTTTCAGTTTTTTTACATTTAAAAAAAACTTATATGTGTGCGTTAATAATTGATTCTGAAAATACATGATGGCCTAAATTATAGTATTCTGAATGAGTATTATTTCCAATTGTACTGAAAGCGGCCTAAAACCTCCTAACAAAATGGAATACTGGTCTTTTAACTTTTAAACATTCTTATGCCTAAAACTTCCTAACAATAGCTAAACTGCATATATTAACCAAGCCAATAAAAATAACTTATATCTAGATACATCACTTTTTTATTCAAAATACTCCTTAATATTTTTCATGCATTTCCAATCAATATTTCATTTAGGAAACCTAACTTTAAGGATTAGTAGGGAAATTTCATTTACATGAGACATTTAGGAGTTCTTAGTCATGCACTAGATAGATGAGGCAATGAATTTGTACCCTAATTCTGAACCCATCACCAATGATGACAATGTAGAAGTTCACTAGGAGATCATAACACTTCATTTGGTTAATATTAGGAGTGAAATATACATGCTAGTGGTTGGTATGACGAAAACCTAATTATTGATAAAGAAATCTCACCACGTGAACTACTTCATAGTAAGGTTGTACAAAATATAAATGTTTAATTTTTTAGAGCCTAGAGCTAAAGAGCTATGAAAACACACATCCAAGTATCTAGACATTTGGTTATATAGAAGTTGGCCCTCTTCAGGGATCCAAAATATGGATCTATCAGAGCTAATCATTTAATATGTGGCCCTGAATCAAGGTCATGATGGCTTGATCGCTTAGCCTTGGAGTTGATCATCAATTGAGTATCTAGGAATTTAAGTATTATCACGAGTGTCGCCCTCTCTAAACTCATTGTATACCAAAATTTATGTATATTTTTAAAATTAATTATTATTTGTTGATGGAACATTGGCTGAAGATTGACTTGATGTTCAAATTAGAATGGATTTTATTGGATCCATGTGCTTCACCTATGGTGATGAAGTAGAGATCATCACAATGTTCATCATGTAAGGAATTAATGTGGTGACTATTGATGCCTATGCTTTTCCATACCCATATTTGTCTTTTCTCTTAGCCCACTAAATTTTTTCAAGGGGCTAATCCATTGTATCAAACTTTCTTTGAGGGTTGCATTTGTTTTCTATCTTCAAAAGGTTTAATGACAATAATAATTTGACAATCCTAATCACACTATACAACAAAAAATATTGAAACAACAATCTTTTCTAGTAAATGACACTACTTGTGTTCAATGAACCTTATTTTTAAGAGGCAATGTGGTTATACTTTGTTCCCTTTTATTTTATTCCAACGAAATCACATATGTATTATTAACATTTGCATGCTTTTAACATGCACATATTGTTGTTATAACATATAAATTGGCTCGAAAAACATTAGAAGGAACTTTGTACAAAATATGTTGTCCAAGAATGGGATACGAGACTTATTAAAAGGCTTGGCACACCAATATTGAGTCTCTTTGTCTAATTCATGCTTTGGGGTCAAAATTAGTGGCTTCTAATACACCCTAGATTTCTTCTTAGGCACAAAGTAGGAATTATCCTTCACGCCATGGTTATAATTCTTTAGCATTTGGCTGGGATGCCATGGGAAGTATGACATAAACAATAACCTTACGTCCTAAACATATATTCTCATGCTTAATCACCATGAATGTGTCCTCATACCACCACATGGGACATGGATGGGTTGCAAGTCCTTGAACCTCATCAAATAATGAAAACAACTACCTTAGCATCTCATTAAAGTTTCTCATGCTCAAGAGACATGAAAAATTCCTTTAACCAACGGATAGGAACATTATAGGTGTTCTTTATCCTTTAAGTTACATGCACCATTGATTTTTGTGCACTAGAAATAGATGTCAAGGAATAAACATGGTTAGTGGAATTTGAGTTGAATATGAGTACCTTTACAAGGTTTTTTCCATCATGGATTTCTCTCATTTCCCTAACCATTGTCAAGGGAGAGAAACAAGATAATTTTTGTGTGTATGTGTTATATTTTTTGCATGAGTATCTCCCAAGCAAACAAAAGGTGTTTTTTTGCATTCACTTTTGGTTATTTAAACACAAAGTTTTCACTTTTAGTAGTTATGTGTTACATGGAGGTTCAATGTATGGTTTTGTAATTATAGTTAGGGAACTACAATTGTATTATAATCCAAGGATAATGGATTGTGGGTCTATGAATGTTGCAAGATATGCATATTGTATTGTAGAATTCTAAAATAGAATATACTAAAAAATATTCCTGGTTTTCCCAATTTAGGTTTACAAGGTAAAATATCTATGTTAAATGTGTGTGTGTGTGCATGCAAACCATTGCATATTTTCTATTTCTAACAAGATTTTTCTTGCATCAATTAATTGTACAAGGGTAAAACCAAAAATTGGTATTAGAATGGTTTGGTTTCAAGGGGACACCTTTATGGCTACGTGTTTTAGATCGAGTTTGTGGAAAACCTTGCTAAAGTGGCAGACCTACAATATAAATTATTGTTGTTAAAGGAAATGGTGATCAATTCAAAGATAAATATTGCTAAATTAAATGGCCAATTTTTTTAGTTGTGGAAGCTCAAAATGGAATATCTTTTGGTGGACAAAGATCAACAAAACAATGTGGATCCACCTACCATATCAACAGGGATGTTGATAGAATACTGGACCAAGTTGGATGAAAAGGAAGAAAACACATTACAATTACATCTCTCAAACTTGGTATTATGAAATTTTTTAAGAGAATGTACAATTAAGGCATTGCAGAACAAGTTAGGGGATTTGCAATAGTTTAAGTCCCTAATGAATAGATTGTTATTTTGGAAGAAGTTGTATAACTTGAGGATGAATGATTGAGAATAGATCATATGAATGCCTTCAATAATTATGGTAATTAAACTATTATTTATTGATATTAATATTTATGATGCATATGTGTATGAGTTTTTTGTGTTCTTTATTATAATCATGGGATAGTCCAGTTGTTGTCATAGGTAGTAATGCAACTACTTTAAGTTTTGATGAAATAATCTCATCCTTGTTATAGAAAGAGATGAAATGAAAACATATTGAAAGTTAGAACGAAAATGCCTTATATGTAAGAAGACACTCCTAGGATAGAAATAAATATATGTCCTTAAGAGCGAGATCTAAATCTCTAGGAAAGTTAGTAAATCTATACTAGAGATGTGGAAAAGAAGTGCATTATAAGAAACATTGTAGATCTAAAAGTGTTGCAAAAGGGAAGGGATCCATTCGTGCTCCTTCGATAAAATTAAAAACCCCCTTAGATGAAGGAGGGGATATGCTCTTGGCTTGTTCAAGAACACATACATATCATGAGGTGTGATTGGATGAACTATTTGCAATTTTTCATATAAACACTCTTAGGAAGTGGTTTTGTGAATAGGAAATGTATGATAGTGGTGATGTTTTCCTAGGATATGAATAAAAAAATAGAATCATAAGACAAGGAAAAGTCAAGTTGGATCTCATGGATGAAAGGATTAAAACACTCCTTAGTGTTTTGCACATCCCACGATTGGCAAATATATATATATATATATATATATATATATATATATATATATATATATATATATATATATATATACACACATTTTTGTAAGGAAGATGAGAGATGCATGTGTAAAAATAGTGTTTGAAATGGAAACTTGTAGGATGATTCAAGTAGCAATGATATTACCATTATAAGGTATGTCCAACCTACTATAGTGGATTCCATGGTTAAACCACAATATAGGGTTACATAGGAATGTGTCTTAGGCCCACACTAGAAATCATTCTCAAGTCCATGGTTAAGGCTCTTTAGCATCCGAGTGGGACTATACATGTTAAGGTTGACTACTAGATGAATAGTTTAGGGAAATATATAACAAAAGTATTAGGCCAATATCGGGTACCAAATCCCCATGGAAAATAACTTTAATCTCTTCCAATTGATACGATAGTTTGGGCATGGAAGGAAAAGAAAGAAGATTGCAAAAGGATCAAGAAAAAGTAAATGTGGCATAGATGTTGTAATTCATCCACTTGAGGATGTCATGATATTAGACAGAAAAAAAATCACAAATGAAAATTCGTCCTTCGAAAAATCAATTAATATATTATGAAGAAACAATTTCCATGTTTTTTTTTATAATATATTCTCTCTATAGGGATAAAAATCTATAGGGAAGGGGAATATGTTGAGGAATTTCTCATACATTGGTGCAAAATTTAGAGCAAAGTGTTGAAATCCCTACCTTCAATAACTTCATGGGGCATTTGGTTAGCTAGAAATGTAGGGATATTTGAGAACATGGATATCCTTCCCACCCAATGTGCCTCCCAGGTTAAATCCATTTTTGCATATTTAAAATCCGATATGCAAACCCTTGTAATGAGACACTTGTCTCGGGCTAAAATTAACAAAATATGGGCTTGTGAGTACTTTGACAGTGGAATTCAAGGTAATCTCCCCAAAAGGAGGAGTTGGTGGTGCTATTTTCCTTAATGGTACACATAAAATCCAATTTAAGATTGGTTTAGGAGATGGTACAAACAATATTGTAGAATTACTTATTTTGAAAATCCTCTCAAAATTGGTTGCTTAACTAGGAGTATAGAAATTATAGATAATATAAATGTTTATTGACTCAATCAAAGTAATCAATCAAATGAATGGCTAGCATAGAATGACAAATATGATTTTAAGCGTTATATTTAATGTAGTAAAAGCTTTATTATATATATTCCTAACACTATCTAATTTGAACATATTTCAATGATTTTAATTAAAAAAATATCATTTGTCTTAAAAAAATATTACATTAATATAATAACTTAAATTTAAAAAAATATCATGTGTCTAAAGAATTATTACGTTATTAATATAGTAACTTGCTATAATAATAGTTTTTTTTTCAATGTCAATTTGAGAACCTCTGAGACAACAAGATTTGTAATAAAACTGCGTGTGTATCCTTAGGAAACTTAAACTTCTAGAGCCATACATAATTTTATCACTCTTTTTATAGAACAAAATGTGTGATAGAAAAACACTCATATTTGATACTTTTATCACTCTTTTTATCTTATAACATGTGAAGCTTGGTAATGAAATATCTTTAAAATTTTTTGGAGAAGGATGAGCAAAAGAAAAAAAAATTATAATTTATAATATTAGTATTCAAAGCAAGGCACCCTATTTTATTCTCCTCATAAAAGCTACCCTCTCCGCAGTGAGCGAAAATCCATGGTTAGGTCTTAAATGTATAAGAAGAAAATAAACAACATGAATGACAAGAGGTTCCCCAAAATTGCTTCCAGGTCTATGGATAATCACTAACCGCTCATCTTAGGATGACATAAGAGGCTAGTTCTTCGCTAAAAATATCACTACGTTTGAATTAAAACACATATCCTAAACCAAAATTAAAATTCAATTTAAAAATATTTGTTACAATATTGATGTTCTCCTTTGTCATCAATATATTACATTAATTAATTAAGAGGGAAAATATATGAATTAAATCACTAGTAAACTTCCATCCACATCAATCATTAAAGGAAACCCTTGGCAAGGGTTTTTATGGAGGTGAGTTGCATTTGAACAACTGGGTAAAATCAAAGAATTTACCTTTAAAATTTTTGGACATTCCTGTTGACACCTAATCCTATGGATGGGTGTGCATATTTAATATTGTATATTAATTAATATTAGGAAATAAGGAAGGCCAAGAGTCATTGGGAGATGAATCCCAATAGCCTCACCTCCACGTACAAATCCATGTGCATTCTTCAGCTAATACACATTCTTATTTTGAGGAGTTACCTCCTGGTTTGACATGGTATCAGAGCCAGCTCCACTATTGGCATTTCTGCCTGTGGTGTAACTCCCTCTCCTTTGCTCAGTCAATTTCTATTAATAGTTTTTTGCTGCTCTTAATTTCTAGACTGTTATTCTGCATTTTATTTCTCTATATAGCCCTGACATTTGCAGCTCCAGCTCCTGCAACTTCTGAAGACTGCAGGCTCCTCTGTCATTCTGCAAATTGCAGGCTCCTCTGTCATTCTGCAAGATTCCATTTCAAAATTTTTTACAACGGCCTTTTGGCCTCCTCCCTTCTCCATACCTATCGACTCATTCATTTCCCCTACCTACCTAATATCTCAGCGCTGTCCAATACACACTGCCCTCCATTCATTTATAATACCATTTCATAATACTATATCTCTGCGTTATGACATAAATTCTCTGCGTTATAATAGCTAATGCCCTCCACCAGTTAACGCCCTCGACACCACCATCTGAGTTATATCTCCTCTCAATTGCAATACGCACTATCATCCTCACTCCACACCTGTTGTTCACAGCTCTACGCCCTTTACGCAGCATCCGCTCCCAAACTCTTTGCCTACACCACGTCTCAACGCTTGTATTCAACCTGCACACTCCTCAACGCTGTATCAACACACCGCCTCCGCCTACACCACGCCTCCCCATCTCCCCATTCCCGCGGCGTCCACTCTTCAAACACAGCTATACACACTACCTCACCCTACAGCACTCGCTCTACGCTATACTCCCCCTCCCAACGCCTCTCTGTAATCACACCCGAGCTCCCGCCCATTCCAACACCGCTCCATTCGGCCAGTTGTATATACTGTCCATTGTATATGTAAAACGTTGGTTTTATTGTTTGACTGTCCATTGTATATGAAAAACGTCGGTTTTAATGAATGTTGTTTTTAATGAACGCTGGCTTTATTAATTAATATATATACAATATATGTAAAACGTCGTTTTTATTGAATACGCTGGTTTATTAACAGTTGTATTATGGTATTGACATACAACGCCTGGCCCGTTGGCCCTCCCATTACAGCGGCATTGACATATGACATATGGTATCGTATTGATATTTTTTAATACCATTTCCCATTCATAATTTTTAATACCATTTCCCATTACTTTTGTAATACCCATATCCCATATATTTCCGCCCCTCCCAATTTTTAGATACCGCCCCATCCATGCATTCGATACCACCCCATTCATAACATTCCATATCGACCTCCCATACAAATTTTTCTCCAAACAAAACAAAAAATACACATATTTTTGGTGCAGAATTCAGTTTTTAGCAAAGAGCTTGTGTTTTTTTAAATTCAGTCTTTAGAAAGAGTTTTTTTAAACTCAGAGTATTTTTCCAGCAAGAGTTTTTGTCCCCTTTAATTGAGCAGATTTCAAGAATTGAAAGTTTTTATAGCAGAAATTTTTCCTCTTCAGAAGATTTTTTTCCAGTAATCTAATGCATTCTCTCATCTCAATTGTTGGGGTGGTTCTCTCTGGCAAAGAGAACTATCTTGAATGGTCTCGGAAGATTAAACACACACTCATTTTTAATGAGTTGTGGAAAGGAATCTGTGAAGGTCAAGAAGAAAACCCACCAGCAAAGCCCACTTCAGACAAAGAGCTTGCCATTTGGGAAACTAAGAACTGCAAGGCCTATGCCTTGATTGCAGCCTCCGTAAGTGAAGAGGTGAGTCGCCATATTTCATCATTCTCAAATGCCTATGATGCCTTGAACAAGCTAAAATAACTCTATGACTCACATTCAGAATTAGAAAATGTTCAATTGATGATTAAGCTGTTCAGTCTTGAAATGAAGAATGATGATCCCCTTGCTTTAGCTTCAGAAGTAAGATCTATAATGCATGACATTGAAAACACTAGTGTAAAAATGGACATATCTCTCATAGCATATGTTAAGGCATTATATCCGACTTACTCACATTATCTTGAGTCTTTGCAAGCAAGTGGAAACTTTGAGCATATCACCTTTGATAAACTTGAGAAAAAGTTTGCAGAAAGAGAGAAAGCTTTTGCGAAGATGACAGTCCCTTCATCTTCCGAAGAGGCTACATACTTGGCACATAGAGAAAAGAGTCATGCTTCAGATTCATCCAGAGGAAGAGGTGGCAAAAGAGGAAGAGGAAGAAGAAACTTCACAGAAAGGGGGGGCAGACAAGCTGACAAATCCAATCTTCATTGCACACGTTGCAATAGAGATGGACATGATGCATCCAAATGCAGAACACCATGGGAGAAAATTGAGCAGCAAAGAAATCAAGACAAAGGTAAAGCACCTGAATCCGCTCATTATGTTCTAGCACATTGTAACAATGGAGTAACTGAAGACTTGTTTGATGTTTCATTTACTTCATGGAGAGATGATTGGTTGCTAGATTCGGGAGCAACATGTCACATGACATTTAGAAAAGATTTTTTTGAAGAATTCACTGACAAAGTTGATGGAGCAGTATATTTCGCAGATAAATCCAAACTCAAGCCATCAGGGCTTGGCACAGTCAGGCCATCGGGGCTTGGCACAGTCAGGCTTAAACTGCCTGGTCTTCCTGATCATATCCTACATGAGGTTCTATACCTCCCGGAGTTGAAGAGAAACTTGCTGGCCCTGATCGAAATCCGGCAGCAAGGACACTCAGTTCACTTGTTTGATGGCAAGGCAGAGGTCAGATCAGCATCAGATCACTCACTTGTCATGGAGGGAATAGAAGAAGGGAGACTCTTGAAGCTGAAAGGTTCATATGCCCATGCTCAAAACTTTGCATTCGGTTCACATCATGATGAAGGTACATTTCCATCAAGTCTTTTATGGCATGCTAGATTTGGACACTTAAATTATGACAGCCTTCGTTTGTTGAAGAAAAATGGTGTTGATGGACTGCCTACAATTCCTAGAAAACCTAAGGAATGTGATGCATGTATTCTAGGAAAGCATAGCAAACGACCATTTCATGATTCACACTCAAGAGCACATAGGAAACTTGAACTTGTTCATTCAGATTTATGTGGCCCTATGCCTATTGCTTCTGCAAATGGAAACAAATACATGATGATATTTATTGATGACTACACCAGAATGTGTTGGATTTACTTACTGAAGAATAAGTCTGATGCTTTTCAAACTTTCAAGAATTTTCATGCATGGATTGAAAATGATGCACAAACACATATTGTCTCTCTATGTACTGATAATGGAAAAGAATACACTTCAAACGAATTTGAAAATTATCTTCGTCAACATGGAATCAAACATCAAACAACTGTGCCATATAATCCACAGCAGAACGGTGTAGCTGAAAGAATGAACAGAACTATTTTAAATATGGTCCGCTCCATGTTATTTTTCAAGAATGTAAAATTGATGTTTTGGGCTGATGCAGTTCTATGTGCTGTTTACATAAAGAATAGGTGTCCTTCAAGTTCAATTAGAAGCAAAACTCCTTTTGAAATGTGGCATGGCCACATTCCTTCGGTAAAGCATTTCAGGGTCTTTGGGTCCACCTGTTATGCCTTGATACCCAAGGGTCAAAGGAACAAACTTGGTGCTAGAAGCAGAAAATGTATCTTCTTGGAGTACTCCAATACCTCCAAAGGATATCGTCTCTATGATGAAGCAAATAAGAAGTTTGTGATAGCAAGAGATGTCATATTTCTTGAATCTTCCAAGAGTGACAAGGTTGTTGAGCGGCAACTTGATCGCTTGGATAGATTCACACATGCAAAGTCTTTCCAAGAATTTGATAACGTGATTCCACATCTTGAAGGGGGGCTTCCGATATTGAATCAAACTGTGGAATCATGTCCTGAAGCACTCTCTCCCCCACATGAAGAAACAACCACGGATGACACATTAGATGATGTGATTGACAGAATTGGGAGATTGAATCTTGAATCAATCCCAACTCAGTCAAATGACCAGCCTGAGCCATCTCAGAAAGGTCCTCCCAAATGGCTGACAAATACACTGGAGAATGTTCATCCTGATGAGGTTGGAAAAACAGGAACAAGAAGTCCCACTCAACAAATCGAAGGTGATGTAGATAATTCTGATTCCCCTGTTGATATGGATATTGCTTATAACTGTGAATTGAGTTTGTCTATAGATCATGAACCAACTTCCTTCAAAGAAGCCGCTTCTCATGATGAATGGAAAGAAGCGATGTAGAAGGAGTATGATGCCTTGATAAAGAATGGCACTTGGAAGCTAGTTGATCCGCCTTTGGGAACGAAACCAATTGGCTGTAAGTGGGTCTACAAGAACAAGTACAAAGCAGACGGCTCACTTGACAAGCACAAGGCCAGGCTTGTGGCAAAAGGATTTGCACAAAAAGAAGGAGTCAATTATGAAGAAACTTTTTCTCCCACGGCAAAATGGACCACCATCCGGACTCTCTTTGCCTTAGCAGCTCAGAATGGATGGAAATTCCATCAGATGGATGTAAAAACAACCTTCTTGAATGGAGATCTAAAGGAGAAAGTTTATATGTCCCAGCCAGAAGGATTTGTGATAAAGGTTCAAGAACACAAAGTTTGCAAACTTGTAAAATCCTTATATGGCCTTAAGCAAGCACCACGAGCCTGGTATGAGAAATTGACCGAGCATCTTCTGAAACTTGATTTCAAACATTTTGATCTTGATGATGCAACTTTGTTTGTTAAGAAAGTTGGAAAAACAGTTGTATATCTTGTGGTATATGTAGATGATCTTTTGATAACGGGAAACAATGAGAGCTATATTGCATCCATGAAGAAAGAGTTGAAGAAAGGTTTTGAAATGACTGATTTGGGTCATGTTCATTACTATTTGGGTATTGAAGTAATTCAACGTCCTAAATTCATATTTCTTTCTCAAAAGAAGTACATTGGAGATCTCTTGAACAAATTTGGCATGGATGACTGTAAACCCTTAAGCACTCCAATGGAACAAAACTTGAAGCTCACATCTATTGAAGGGAAGGAGTTTGAGGATGCAACTAAGTATAGACAGCTTGTAGGAAGTCTTATCTATCTGACCACCACCAGACCTGACATTTCATTTGTTGTTGGAATCCTCTCAAGGTTCATGCAAAAACCTTGTGAAGGACATTGGTCTGTTGCAAAAAGAGTGCTAAGGTACTTGAAGGGGACTCAAGACTTTGGACTCAAATATACACAGGTAGGCGACTTCAACTTGATCGGATACTCTGATTCAGACTTTGATGGCGACAAAGAAACAGGGGTGTCTACTACAGGTTACACCATGAGTCTTGGATCAGAAGCTGTCTCATGGAGATCACGCAAACAGTCAGTTCCAGCAGATTCCACGACCGAGGCAGAATATGTGGCAGCAGCTGAAGCAACAAAAGAAATTGTGTGGCTCCGGAAAATCCTGGAAGATTTGCAGATGAAACAGATGTATTCCACTCCACTCATGATCGACAACACTTCTGCAATAAAGTTGGCCAAGAAACCAAAGTTCCATGATCGAACAAAGCACATCAATACAAAGTACCATCTCATTCGACATCATGTTCAGGCCAAAACCATCCATCTACATCATTGTTCCACAAATGAGCAAACTGCTGACATCTTCACCAAAGCACTTGGAAGAGAAAAGTTTGAAAAGTTCAGATCGATGCTTGGACTCACCAACATCCCTTCGGATTAAAGGGGGAATGTTGACACCTAATCCTATGGATGGGTGTGCATATTTAATATTGTATATTAATTAATATTAGGAAATAAGGAAGGCCAAGAGTCATTGGGAGATGAATCCCAATAGCCTCACCTCCATGTATAAATCCATGTGCATTCTTCAGCTAATACACATTCTGATTTTGAGGAGTTACCTCCTGGTTTGACAATTCCTAATGATGAATGTTTTTTTTTTTTGGTATCAAATATAAGAAAATTTATCCTAAACATTAAACAAGACTATGTATTAATAAAATTTTCCTTTTCTTTATCCATGAAAAAGTTATGAATATACCCAAATGATGATGATGGTTACCATCAGTTAAGACCAATGCGGTCTATCTGACCTTAAGAGAAGAGAGAAAATCTAACTTTAATTCTTCAAAATCTTGTTTTTATGGTCAAAGAGAAGGGAAATAAGTGCCCCAAAATCAATATAAATAGGTTAACTTATATTACATCCATATAAATATTTTCATTTGTTATGGAATATATTTAATCATATCCATAGAAATATTTTCAAATTTATCATATTCACTTAAATAAAAAGATTTCTTATCCATATTTACTAACCTTAAAATTTATGTAAAATTTGTTTAACATAAATATAAATTTAAATAAGGTTGAAGTTTCAAATTTACTTAAAAAAAAACTTTAAAAATGAAAATTGTTGTTCTAAAAAGTTTAGATACGCCTATTATTGAAGTGGTTAATTTTCTTATAAATTTAAAATTAAACAAATAGAATTAAAAGTACAGACAACGATAGATTAAATGAATCTCTACCCATTCAATCTCCCTTCGAATTATTTAGAAATATACTGGTTCTCTGAAATCTATATAAAAATACGTCGTCACTCACAATAAAGAAAATTAAAATACTTACGGATGATTATGATGGGTTTTCCATTGTAAAAAAATTGTGGACGCTCTTAGTTCTTTTTTATTTCTTGCCATTTAAGATTAAATTACATCTGCCGTCTTATTACAAAAATTCAAACTCTGAAGATTACCTGTCAAGCATTCTCTCTAGCTATGTGAAGATTTCTCCCCATCCAATAACTATAATGCATTTAGGGTATGCAACGCGTAATTGTACATTTCTCCCCATCCAATAACTATAATGCATTTAGGGTATGCAACGCGTAATTGTACAGTTGGTAAATTGTTTGACTAAATGAAAAAAACTTTTGCGGTATCCAGCTACATTCCAAAACCCTACGCGCAAAGTTTTGGGAAAGCCATCAATTTGGACCACTGAAAGTTTTGGGAAAGCCATTGATGGCTGATCTGGTTGTAAGCTGGAAAGCCATCAATTTGGACCACTGAAAGTTTTGGGAAAGCCATCAATTTGGACCACTGAAAGGTTTTGGCTCACGTCGTTTCAAATTTCAATACTGACGTCCAGACTTGTCATTACTAAACAGTTTCAATGCAGCTTGACTTTAGGCGCGATGCGTATCGTGCAAGCAAAGTATTTGCTCTCCAAGACCCGTGTGTCGGTGGAATTTCCCCCAAAACGGCCCCGTCAAGTTGTTAAAATTTGACTGTTTGCATCCGGCCACAGTCGTTTTGAAGTGTCCTGCCCAAGTCAGTATTGAGAGTTGAAACGACATCGCTCTCAATCTGAATCTGATTAAACTTGAGGTTGGAATTTGCGCTAGGGAAGTTCTGGGAAATGTCCAGAATGTTTTGGGAAATGTTAATTTTTTTGAAAAGGTTTTAAAAGTTTTTTGATTTATTTTTTGATTTAATTTGGAAGAAATTTATTGTAATTATATCTTTATTAAATAAATTATATATAATCTAATTGCTGAGTGTATATATAAAATAAAAAACTAATTTAAATAACACAAATTAAAATTTCATCTCAAATGTTTAGAATATGTACTCAACAAATCTAACCAAAACTCTAAAAAATTACAAGTATCACCAACGTAGTGCAGCCAAAATATATAAGGTAAAATTGCAGTTTGACCAGCAAATATTGCCGTTCTGTAACGTAGAACAGTTAGACTACGGAGATTTTTCTCTCCCATGGGCGGTGGCGAATTTATTTACGGGTAGGCTGAGAATTGTAAACACATTTAAACGATTGGCGCTTAATACTTCAAATAATGTCCAAGGATAAATTTTTCTCTCCATTGTTGACGGAGGGTAGCACATTTAAGTGCGAGTTTCTCAGCCTTCAAGGCCACTATACATTAGCGTCTCCTAGTATCATGAAAGTCCCCTTCCTGCCTTCACCCACAACAAAGATGATCAGCTTCCATGGAAAGCAATCCTACTCTTTCATGGTTATATATATTATTGTCATCTTTTCCTTTAATATATTTATTTGCAACAGCTTACAACCAGAGTGGTGGCCGACTCCTTACACCAACCTGACCATTCAATATACAAACGGCAGCACGTTTGTAAGGAACCTGAATGCAACATTGAATCGTCTTCTAGTCAATGTTGAACATACCTCCCAAGGCAGGTTTAATACCTCTGTTTATGGCCAAACTCCTAACCAAATATATGCCTTTCTCCAATGTAGGGGAGACGCAACCGTCTATGAATGCTACAATTGTTCCCGTCAAGCAAAGATCGATGCTCTACAATATTGTGGGAATTATGTTGGTTGTAGCGTTTGGTCCATGTTCTGCTTCTTACGTTATAATGGAAACTATAATTTCATGGGACATTTGGATGATACTGGATACAATAATTTCAATAACGTTAGCGCCTCCCCAGACCCTGCTGCCTATGCCGAGGCTGCTCGGCAGCTTTTGTCTAATTTGTCATCTGATATTACTGCCGGAACTGCAACGAATCGATATGCTTCCGGTTCAACTGCAGACTCCAGCCAGTTGCGCCCGATCTACGGTCTGGCTCAGTGCTGGGGAGATATACCCCTTGCTGACTGCAAGACATGTCTATCAACAAGAATTGATGAATTGTTCAAAAACAATAATGGACGACTCGGAGCTCGGGGTATGGCTAGAAGCTGCGTTATTCGATATGAAGGATATATTTTCTTTAATCCTTCGCCTGCACCGGCACCACAAATCTATGTTGCGTCTCCATCACCTCCAGAAAAGTCTTCAAGCAAACTACCCATAATTTTGGGTGTTACTGGCGGCTTTCTTCTTTTGTTTATCTTATTCGTGTTTGGAATTCGAAACAAATTGAAATCTGCCTTATGTGGAAACCGTCAGGGAGGTATTGCAGAGGCATTCGTTTTGTTATTATTGTCTGCTTTCTGTAACATACTACGTAGAGTCCATTGAATTAAATCTTTGTTTTCTGGGTCGAAATTTCATTTTTGTAGGATACTATGAGGGGAACGACTCACGATTCAGAAATAATCACCAACAGAGCAGCGAAGGGTATGTCTTAGCAAGGATTCCCAGCCTGTCCAGAGCTTTCACAGTGTTTGAAATGGAAACATTGATAGTTGCAACAGAAAATTTTCATGATAATAACAAGCTTGGGCAGGGAGGATTTGGTGCTGTATACAAGGTAACATACTTTACTAAAACGTCGATTCTGTTTTGGAAGGTTTTAAAGGGTCTTACAATATGGTGGCCGGCACCAGGGTAAGTATAGATCGATAATTCACAAAATCTTCATAACCATTTTGTTTCAATCTCTCAGGGAACTACTCCAGAGGGTAAAGAGATAGCGGTGAAGAAGCTGTCCTTAGAGTCTAGGCAAGGCAAGAAGGAATTTTTGAATGAAGTTAAGCTGGTGGCAAAAGTTCAACATCGAAATCTGGTGAAATTACTTGGCTGTTGCGAAGCGGGATCAGAAAGGTTGCTGGTTTATGAGTACTTACCCAATAACAGCCTTGATAAAATTCTATCCGGTAAGTCTCCTTCATTTTATTGAAGGCAGAGTGAAATATTGATGTCGGTAATGGAAATCATTCCCTGAAATGTTTATACAATATACTTTAAGTGAAATGTTTATACAATATACTTTAAGTGGGTTGTGATAATTTATTTTCCTGCATGGTCGATACAGTTCCAGATAGACGCAGGCAACTTGATTGGCAGAAGCGTTACAACATCATACTTGGTATAACTCGAGGGCTTCTCTATTTGCACGAGGATTCTCATCTCCGGATTATCCATCGAGATATTAAAGCAAGCAACATTTTGTTGGACAAAGACCTTAATCCCAAGATAGCAGATTTTGGATTGGCAAGGCTCTTTGACGAAGATGAAACTTCTGTGGGCACAGGAATTGCTGGAACTAGGTGAAACTTCGAACCATGGATCTCTCGGTTGCATTAATTACTTTTTAGGATGATAATTTTGGTTTCAGAAAGGCTTTCTAACTATATTCGGTATTTTAGTTTGGTTTCAGAAAGGCTTTCTAACTATATTCGGTATTTTAGGATTATACTTTTGGTTTCAGAAAGGCTTTTTAACTATTTTAAATTTTAGTTGGAGTTTGTGATCTAATTCTTTTTGTTTAAGTTAAATTTCACTTTTTAATATAAATGGATTTAGTATATTTATAAAAAAATTGAAAAAAATTTAGATTATAAAATTCAGTTATAAAACTTCTAAATGTCATAGATTTCTGCTTGATTTTAGACAATATTTGTTATAAAATATATCCTAAAAATATTTTATTGCAGAATAATTACATTCAACAGAAAAAAAATGAAATACTTAAATTATACAAATTTGTCAGGTCAAATATTCATATTGATTTTTCTACAAAATTAAATTTTTAACTAGAAAATATGCTCAACCAAAACAAACATATGAAATTAAAATACACGACCCAAGAATAGAATCAAAATAGACGAACCAAGAGGAGAAAACCTAGTAGGGTTAATGACATTGCACTACTCGTTTTTCCTGAAATTAAGGACTCTTTTATTTTAAAGATTGGAAGACGTATTTATAAAGTGAAATTGTTATTTGCAGAGGGTATATGGCACCAGAGTATGCCATGCATGGGCAACTGTCTGCTAAAGCTGATGTATATAGTTTTGGGATTCTTCTTTTGGAAGTTATCAGTGGAAAAAGGAACATGGATTTTAATTTACCACCTGAAATGCAGATCCTTTTACAATGGGTAAGATACAGTTTCCATTAATTTCCAATTGGAAGCATCCACGTTATCCGGACCATGTTATTTAGTTGCTCCATAGATCATTTAGCCAAATCATATTATTGATTCGATCCTGATCTGTTTTGACATGACTATAGTCCTGTCCGAGCATATGCATAATCCTTATCTATTAATTTCGGCGATTCATCTTACTAATGATGTATATATTTTCTCAATTCAAAGATATGCTGTGATTATGCAGACATGGGGATTATATACACGAGGAAATATTGAGGCCATTATTGATCCAGTAATAAATGAAACCTGCGGAGATGAGACACAAGTCTTGAGATGCGTCCATGTCGCATTGCTCTGTACACAAAGCGACCCATTACTTCGTCCACCAATGTCTACAGTGAACTTGATGCTTTCAACGGGGACTATAATGTTACCAGATCCCACGAAACCTGCTTTTGTGAGTTCTGTAGCTGCCTCCAGCAATCCCCGCTCTTCACATCATGGATTGTCTCATTCATCTGCAGCCACTGCATCATCTTCATCGCATGCTCCTCTAGCATCCAACGCCAATGTTTCAAATTCTGAGTTGGAACCCAGGTAAAGGTTGATTTGTGAACCGGATTTATTCCTGGTTCTCTTCGATAGGTGATTATAAGTAATGGGTTCTCGTTGAAACAAGTGTAGTACGCGATATTTATTTAGTGTATTCATTCAGTTTAAAAACATAAATTTCATAAAAAAAAATTATTAAAAAACTTTTCATATAATGTGAAGTCATTATTTTTTTTTGTTAATTATTTTGATATAATATTTTAACTAGATTAAGACTGCAAATAGAGTCTTATTTAAGTGCAGATTTTCATATATAAATTTGTAGGAACTACTATTTATTTCATATTCGACCTTATTAAAACAGCCATCTAGAACTATTTTCATATATTAGAATAACAATCGAAAAAGGAGCAATTGTTTGGAACAATTCATAAGCTTTTTTTGTTTAGAACCATTCATAAGCTTTTTATTTATGGGTTACTAGTAATAAATTAGGTGAAAAATAATGGTATCAAATTTTTAAATGATATTGACTTTTTATTCTAATTATTTGTTTATATTTTTAACTAGATTAATCAATTAAGTTCTAGTTTAGGTTTTTTATTTAATTAAAATATTTATGAATTAGAAAGATAATCAATATTTTGGATATATAAATGATATGATATGATATTATTATGTATTTATTATTGATTTAGTTTTAATATAAATTAGTAATTTAGTTTTAATTTTAATTTAAAATTATATAACATTATTAAGATATGTGAAATTTATAATAAAACTATTATAAAAGGTATGGTTTTTAAACTTTTATATAATAATCAATTTATTTTTCAATATAATTAGAATATAGTGTGGAATTCTTAACCAATCAAATAAACATGTCTAATCGACCACACTTTATATGTCATTTTTGTGTCCATATCTTATGCCATTTTTTTTAGTCCATTTGCATTTGCAATTTGGAAAGGGGCGTTGAGTCTTATAAGCATTAGTTGTATTTGGATGAAGGGTTTCATTGAGGAATGTCTTTCTTCTTAGTTTGCTTCACAAGAGTATGCTTCCTTGGCCTTTTACATATTTTCGGGTATATTGAGGTGTCAAAACCGTAAGATATTTGAAAAGAAAGAGGTAGATGTCTCGAATACTGCCATTAAAATAACTGCATATTTTGGGGAGATAGGTCCTAAGAAAATGAAGCAAGGTAAAAGAACTATTCAAATGAGGGACAATTAGAGGGAGTTCATGATGCAAGAGCATTTACTCTAGGGTAACATGTTTACCAACGGAGTTGGATTCCTAACTTAGGATTTAATTATTTAATGTAAATTTCCTATAATCTTAAGAGAAAATGAGAATTGTTGTAATTACGAGAAGGTTCGAGAGTATTTTGGAAGAGTTGATAGTTTTTAGGGTTAGTTAGATCTCATCTAGAGATAAGGGGTTAGGTAAAAAAATTTATGGATCATGAGACATATTGTGGGATTTTTTTAGGATCTAGAACCTACTTTGGGTTCAGATCCACTTGTATAAATCTAGGAGAATCCCATGAGGCATGTAAGTGAGTGAGACAGAGGAATGAGAGACCAATTATTAGGCCAATAGTTCTCTTGTAAATATTTTATTAATGAATTATTTTTTATCTTTTATATTCATACTTATTGTGCGGATTTCAGAATTATGTTGTGTGCTAATTTTTAATTTGTAGGCCCCTAGCATGCGACATCATTTTTGGTATCATAGCCTGATGTTAATGTTTCTCTAATTATTGTGAAGCATTTGAAGTAACTAGATCCTGTTGTGGTGTAGATTGGTGGATAGATGTGACATTTGAGGTGTTTGGTGTGTTACACGTGTGTTATATGTGAGCTATTTCAAGAAATTTTTGTTAATGAGTCATTCGTGACTGTGGAGAAACCAACATGTAAGAAGTGGGAAAAGAAGTGTGAGTGGAGTATAAATGTGTTGCCTAGTCAAATCTGTGTTGGAGCATATCCAAAATAGTGTGTGTATACTAGTAGTCAACGAGTTTCGCATTACGATAAATTCCTATGCATTGAGTAGCATGTGGAATGTTGGAGACCATGAATGTGAAGCAATGCTGATCTATGAGACTTTGGAGTCATGTTGCGTGTAGATCTATTTTATCATGTGAATCAATGACGATAAATTCCTATGCGTTGAGTAGCGCATGGAATGTTAGAGACCACGCATGTGAAGCAATGTTGATCTGTGAGAATTTGGAGTCATGTTACATGTAGATCTATTTTATCATGGATTAAAGCTTGTTACAGATGCAAATAACTATTAATGTGTGAAGAATGATTCTACGTGGAAGATATATTGTAGATTTGCATGGAGATATGTTAGGGAACAATGTGGATTTGTATAGATTTTGTGTGGTAGTGCCATAATTAATGTAGATGTTGTGCAAGATGTATCTTTTGGATGAGGGTGGAGTCTGTTATCACTCAATAATTTCTCAAGGTTAAAGAAAGAATTTACCGAGGTAACCACAAACCTACATTCAAACTTTAGGATCTAGCCTTCGTAAGGCTCAGAGAGGGTTCTCTCTATAAGATTTAACTTTGTTTTAATATATGATTTTAGGCTAGTTATATGGGGAAAATTGGTTTTGAGGTTTTGATTTGGTTTGGTGGGAAAAACACTTACAGAGATGAATAGTAATAGATCTGGTTTCCATTGGGAAAATGGAGTCAATGTGTCAAGCAGAAAGATCAAGATCAAGGTCTAAAGTCAAATTTTTAGAGGGAAAGATAATAGAGTCACTAAAGATCTTCAAAGGCTGATTGGTGAAGTGGCTTTAATCGGGATAAAGAGCAATGAATGATTCTTTAATCCAGATAAGGAGAGAAGAGGCAGGGATCAATCAAAATTAGGGAGAAATTAAGGGTTCCCTAATCTGGATATCAGCTGAAAACATTTAAATGAAAATCAGTCAATAACAGAGTGCTTTTAACAAATTATGATATAACAATTTCTGATTTCACATTAAAATTTATAACACACTTATGAATGGATGGAAAACAAAAGAAAATAGACAGATAACAGTAGAAAGTACTTCACTTCAGTGGCCCAACACATGAATCCAGTAATATGATGCTTTATTCCTTGAAATCCAATCTTCTGACTTGAGCTTGATTACAAAAAACCCTTAGGTTCGTAATGTTCCAGCTATAGAAATATTTAGTAATTATCCACCCTCAATACTTCAAATGATGAAGTATTTATACAAATTCTAAACTAGAATATCTTGAAAATATCAAGATTGGTTTACAAATATATCAAACTATATTACATAAATAGAACTTAAATAAAGGACACTAAAAAATAATGAATCTAATTGGCACTATATTTATGGATTGATGGTGACAAATAAGAGAAATTTAAATTTGATAGCAACTCTTAGTTGATGATGAGACTTCCAAGTCACTAACTATCTCCTTCCTTTGTGTGCCTTGCTCCAGAAATTCTACAAATTTAGGGTCCAGTGATACCTTTTTATATCTCAATCCGAGATAGATATGTAAAAATTGAAAGAGGTTTTTGTAGATAAATATGTTGTTGAGAAAAACCTCTCTCAGTTTCCTAAAATTCAGCTCCAGAGGTTCACAATATACTTTGCAAAAATATGTCTAAAACATAACTTTACACAATCCAAAACATAGGTTGTGAAGATGAGCATGTATCTCTCATTCTGTAATACATGTGTAAAAAATGAAATAGGTTTTTGTAGATTGGCCCCTTAGGAACACAAACCTCATCCATTTTTTCAAAATTCATCTTGGATTGGCCACAATAGTTTTTGAGAAACTATGATGTAAACATGAAATTTTTGGAAAATGTCCCTTCTTGCTCTGTTTTCATCTTTTAACCTTATTGTTCTTTTAACTGTTTTTCTTTTACTTCGGATAAACTTCATTGTTGTTGGTAAAAAAAATTTCATATTATTTTAACCATTACTGCTTCTATGTTTACTTTTACTGTTTTACCTTGACTGCTTTGTTTTTTTCTGATTTGACTTTCACTCTGACTTTTATCTAATACACTTTAACTTTGATGCTCTTTGACTATTCTGTTTTCATTGTCACTGTGAATTTTTATTTCACTTTTACCATTCACTGTGCAAATTTATCTCTCTCTGCATAAATGACTTCGTTATGTTATGTTGCTTGGAATCTTTTGTTTAAGGAAAATCATTTGAGTTCATTTCCTTGTGAGTTCTTTGGAATAAACAGTTTGAACTAGTATTAACTATTTTTCCAATTTCTCCTTCTACTAATAACGTGCAAAACAAAACACTAATTAATGAGACAGAGGTCTGCAAGGAGGGATTTGATGATGGGAAAAGACTGTGAAAAATGGTTTAAACTACAGCAGGGTTCCATTTTGTTGGCAATGGATCTTAATAACTTAAAATACAGGGTTTTTGAAACAATTTTTAGCCTTTCACATAGTTTTGGAGCTTTAACATAGTTTTTTTTAGGGATTTTCGCATTGATTTAGTGCATAGCGCAGAGTGGAGAGGTAGTTAGATGGTTTTAACATAGCGCATAGCAGAAAAATGGCTTTCGGAGGAAGACACAGTGAAAACGAGAGGTAAGCGAAGATGGTAATTTATAGGAGAAGAGTGGTTTTGGGTGGCTATCGCGCCACTTTTGGTCACTGGGTAGTTTTATTTGGAACTGCACGATGTCGTTGAGAGGATGCCACGTAGCAGGGGAGGGGGTAGTAAAAACCACCCATATCACGTGGTTTGGGGGTGTTTAAAGTTCGCGTTATAGAATACGCGATATGGCCTATCTGTCATTGGATCATTGCGGGGGAGATCTAACGGTGGGCAGGTTCAGAAGTTGTTTATATGTGGGGCCCGGGGTTTATAAATGCAAAGTTTATGATATATAGTAGGTAGGCTTAATGTAACATATGTGGTGGGCTATAACTATAGGTTATAATTAAAATTTGGGTTGGGAATTCAAATAAAAAGTGGAATTAATATAATACAGACTAAGGGGTATATAGTGGAGCTAATACATTAGGTTAGGAGTTAATATGAAATGAATTTGCGAAACATAAAAAATACACTAAGTAAAGTGTAACTTATGTCTTTGGGTGGGATTTTCATAGTGGTGGCCCCATATTTAACATTTCACACTTATACTTAGGATAACAACATTTTTGTGGGTTTTTGGGTATTTTTGCATGAAAAAAGGGAATTAGTCAAGGGGGTTTTACTTTTCTTAGGTAAAATGTGTTTTAAACTTAGGAAAAGGGGATTTTGCAAAGGAAAATTAAATTTATCCCACACCAGTGTAGGTGTTGCTAAGACCTATTGGTCCCACACTAGTGTAGGTGTTGCTAGGACCCATTGGTCCCACAGTAGTGTAGGTGCTGCTAAGACCTATTGGTCCCACACTAGTGTAGGTATTGCTAGGACCCATTGTTCCCACAGTAGTGTAGGTGCTACAATTTCTTGTTGGACTTCAACACTCCCTCTCAACAAGAAAGGGATTATCTTCCACCCTGATGCTACTATTGGCCCACAATTTTTAAGGATGCAAATAAATATGTGCAAGCCTGCGATAGTTGCCAAAGAATGTGTCACCCTGGCTAATCCGACGAGATGCCATTGCAGCCACAGTTGGTAGTAGAACCTTTCGAATGATGGGTGTTGGACTTTGTTGGGCCATTCAATCCACCATCAGATCAGAAGGCCTACATACTGGTTGCCACAGACTACGTGACGAAATGGGTAGAAAAAGTAGCTTTGCCAAGAGCTATAGAAGATTCTGTGATTAATTTTATTTTTGAGTTATTTGTGTGGTATGGCTTACGTAGGGAAGTGATAACTCATGGAGGGGCACATTTTGTGGGACATAAAATTACAGGCACTATACAGAACCACCATATCACTCATAGAGTCACATCTCCCTACCACCCGCAGGCGAACAGGAAGGTTGAAAGTACCAACAAAGCCATTGAATCAATTCTCACTAAAACAATCTCGACACATCACCAGGATTGGGCTACTAGACTGCTAGAGGCCTTGTGGGCTTATTGCACAACTTGGCGAAACACTACTGGATATTCTCTGTACCACCTAGTATTTGGAAAGGAACCAATATTCCCCATTGAATTTGAGATAAAGACTCTTAGAACAGCCCAGGAAGTGGGGTTGGATTTGACAAAGGCCCAAGTTAAAAGACTTCAATAGATAAACGAATTAGATGAATCACAACTACTTGCTCTACATCGCACTACAATTATTCAACAACAATGGGCTAAGTGGCACGACAACCTCATAAAAAAGAAGATGTTCTAGAAAGGAGATTGGGCACTCCTCTACGACTCTAGATTCCAAGACTTCCCAGGTAAATTACAAACAAGGTGGCTCGGGCCATATGAAATTCAAGAAGTGCAAAGCAACGGTACCATTACTTTAACCACCATAGATGGATTCGGCTCTACCTTTGAAGTAAATGGACATTGGGTGCACCTCTATCATAAACCACTCACAAAAGATTCTTTCTTCCAGCAGGTGCATGACGATCTCACTATCCAAATCTTAGCTGTCGGGAGTAATGACCTGACAGCTTCAATTTCATGAAAATATATTATTTCTTTTTAGCTGTAAATAGTGTATATATTCTTCCTGCATTTGATTGTAATTTATAGTTTTTTCTTTCATCATTGTATAAAAGAATTCCATTTTTGTTTTTCCCTTTTGTTTGTTTTTGTTGTTCAATCGATTGAATAGCTGATGTTCAAAGCAAATGAACAGCCACATTTTTTACCCTTTCATGTGTTTACCCTGCATCCTTGAAGAAGCCTCAAAATACCTCGACATTGCCAGACGAGACAAGGCCATCTTGTACACCCCCTCCGAGCCCCAAAAATGCACCTTTACAGGGTTATGAGGAGGAAATGGCTCAAGTATTAGAACAGATGACAACATCTTGTGAAGCTAGGAACCCATTTGAACAATCTGATGAGCAGAGGGATCTCTCGAACCAGTCTACCTCTGCTGGCAGTTTTGGTCACACAAAAATTCTAACTTCCATTGATGAGTTGTAGGATTTGAGGGATTTATCTTCCTCTGATAATGAATGTTTGAATAAGGAAGAACATATAGAGAGAGCCTCTGAGTTTGAAAATAATTCAAGGGATACTGTTTTACTATAACAAGACACAAATTTTGATACAAATCCTCTGACACCTAAAGAAAGAATTGCTCCACCCAGCCAAGATATCAATGTCGGCACAACCTCTTTAGTGCTTAAAGAAAACATTATTTCATTAAATGATAACCCTAATACTGGCACAACCCCACCTGAACCTGAAGCCGATGCTGCACCTTCTCCTTCCAAAACCCCTTTGAAGAAAAAATCAACTTGGGCTAAGCTGAGAAGAATGCGGGAGATGAAGAGAATTGAGAAAAATTGTAGAACAATTAAAGGGATGGTTGAAAGAGGCAGATAAGTCTTGGAAGCCTAAAAAGGAATTAGATACTATGGGGACCCAAACAGAACTATGTTCTGCAGAAGAAATTGGCATTCTAACTAAACCAAAGGAAACATAAACAGAGGAAACACCTGATTATACCCCTTTGGTGCAAAGAGCTACCAATCAAAATCTTCGCAATGAATTGATTCAAATTCAGCAATAATTGGTCTGGTATAGGAAGGAGGTAGTGCCTTTGCAAGAACATCAGGCATTAATAAAATGATTTAATGACCTTACTGCAACTAAAGATGAAACCTTTGCCCAACTTAGGGAAGAAAGAGTGAAAGTGAAAAGAACACAGGCTCAACTGGAACGGGATAAGGAAAAAACCAACGTATTTTGTTCTCTCTACTCAGATGTGCTGTCTTCCAGACCACTGGCCACCAATTATGCCTTATTTCTAGCGGAAAGGTATTTGTTGTTGAAGATCAAAGCTATCAGACCAGGGAAGCCTACTACATTTAAGTCCACTGCAGAATTTTTCTAATGTTGTAATGAATAGGATGAATAGGTCCAGCGCCTTCTGTGCGAATTGTACTTTCACAATTTCTTTTTAGAAAATGAAAGAGATAGTAACCCCAGTCCATTCATTGGGTACATTCATTTTCAAGATTTTTTTTCTTTTACTAAAAACCAGATTAGATGGTCTAAGGCCTACAATATCTTCTAGAAAAGAGAACATGGGTTAGATTTATGGGTCAGAGGGGAACCTACAAAACCCCTGCATTTATTCACTCAACATAAGAGGTTTATGCAAAAGGAAGGAGTGATAGCCAATCTAGGGACAATTCACAAAGATACTGTACATAATGGAATAAAATATTTCCAGGATATTCAGGGGGATGCTTTATTAGCAGCTAAGAAAATATGGCAAGCCTCTACCAATAATTTTAAGAATAGAGAGCCACTTGGTTATAGGAATTTTTAAGTTGCTGCTTCTCGTTTTCATCTGTACAACAATTTAATTTTAAACATGGGCCCTACATGGATATGATGCAGATATAGGTGCCCCATCATATGGTACCCTCCTGAAGATTACCACCATGATTATAAATATCCAGAGGGGCATACAAACTTGGCATTTGCAAAATTGAAACAAAATCATGGTTTTAGATTTTACAGGGAAGAGGTATATCCTACCTATTCGTTAACTCAACTACAACTCAATCATATGTTTGCACGAGGACATGCAAAAAGGTAATAAGGGGAGTATGTTGGGCCATGGGAAAGGGACAATTTACCCCCATCTTTAGCTTGATTTATTATTAACTTTTATATGTTTTCCTTCATTTTAGAAATAAATCAAAGGAGAATAATGTAAAAGTAGGGTAAAAAGAGTTATTAATAAATAGCGTGTTTAATAGTATAAAAACTAACTTTTGTTGTCTTTATTGATAGGAAATCCGAACCAACTAACTGTTGACCAAACAAGCAAACAACAACCGTCAAGAAAAGCAAATGAAATAATGTCTTGTTCCTAAGAATCAGCAAAAGATGGAAAAACATGTCTATTCTTGAATCATTCGGCTGATTGCTACGAAGCCTCAAGATCTCCTGATCCTGAGGATTCACTTTTCCTTGTTTTGTTTCTCCTTAATGTTATAAAAGGCTGTAGATGAAGGATTATAGGGATATTTTTCCGTATATCGCAATATTATGTAATAAACATTTATTCAGATAGAGTTTGTGAACTCATGATGTACCTGTTCTATTGATTAATGAAATAGTTAGCAGTTTCGTTATAAGAAGATTCTAAGTATTTCTTGGCAGAAGACTTCTGGAGGCTTCGGGCCTGGTCCTTGGGAGTTCTTCTGCTACTTTGTGTTATATGTTTATTTCATGATTCTCGCAATTTAGTTATTCATACGCTTTGTAGAATGACGATTCAATTCAGTAGTTGCAAGTGTGGTGTTATGATTTCCTTTTCAATCAATTTGAATTTATCATTAATATTCCTTTATTGTTGAGTGATGTTTTTCCATTTATTAGATTGATTTTAGCGTGGTTAAGTAGTTGTTGTTAAATTCTACACATTGTTATTTCTTGAATTTTTTTCCATTGCACGTGTGAATGTATGGTTTGCTATTCAATTTTGAATGTTGTTATTAATTGAATTATAGAGAATTCCATTGCAAAATGTCAATAGGTGATTGCTATTTAATTTATTAGGTATCTCTTTTCTATTTTTGTTCAATTAATTAAGCTTGTTGTTCAATTGCAAAAGATCTTTAATTTCAACATTGGAGTGTTTACTTTCTGCATAAGTTTAGACTAGAGTTTCATCCTTTGATTGGTGTGAATTATTTCATAGTTTACTTTTGAATTGATTGATTGAACTTCGAGAATTAGATAATATTTCTTGCAACGATTTAGGGTATTTAACATCTAATTTCACTTGCGTATACTTTGCTTGCACTCTTGAAATAAACAGACTTGCCATGGGTTGATGATTAATGTGAAGCATTAAGGTTACCTTTAACAATCATATTTTTTAACCAACAATGGAAACAGGAGATTTTTCCAAGTCATCTATTATGCTGTAATTGTAGGCAGCTTTGGCAGAAGCAACAGTTCGATGTAATGGCCCTTTTGGATCTTGGTAATGACCTCTGTCCATGTCTTAGGGACCTGTAAAGGAGAATTTTGTGTTGAAATAGAGTCCTTGGAAACTTTGGTTTGGGGCTCGGTTGCAAAAAAATCAGGTGGCTTGCCATATTTTCGCGACCGATTTTGAAGGTTTACATCAGCAGTATTAACCTCTTCAGAATTCATCATGATAATCTGGTATTGAGGGCTACCAGACTGTGAAGGTTGAGGGGCGACTTGACCTTGAGGATGTTAGGTAGCCACATATCCTTTCTAAGGGAACGGATCAGTGAAAGTAACCGGTTGAACTATCGCATTATTAGGAGGAGCCGAAGCAATGGCGTGTTGTCCTCTAAACGTTGCTTTTGCTTCCCACAATTGACGCACCTAGGGTAAAAAGGGACAATCATGAGGGTAATGGCTATGGACACCACAACAAGAAAAAGGTTTGTTCGTATGAAGAGGCATGTTCTTCTTGGGTTGATCGCCCTGCTACTGGTTGGTAGTGTTTGGTGGGTGCCCTTGGCACCCTTAATTACCTTGCGTGGGTTGGTTTTGGTTGGCTTTCCTCTTTTTCTTGGAATTTGGAGGATCCGTTGCACTCTGCTGTGCACACACCTGACTCGGAGTGGGAGGTGGCTATTGTGGCGGAGGTTGAGAAGGCATGGGAGGCTAGGGTGCTAAAGCTGGAGGGTTGGAGCACCAGGTTGTTGGTAAGGATAGAAAGGAGGTTGAGCAACATTGGGGTAAACAGGTTGAGTGACTTCTAGCCCTGGCATTGGTTAATGCAATGGGGAAAATGTGCTTTTCCTAGATACATGTTGTCGGGAGAGGAATAAGTGTTAGAGGAGTTGGCCCCTCCCTGAGGGAAACCATAACCCATGGGAGGATGAGTATATGGATGTGAAAGAGATCCAACTATACTGTCGGTGGCATGAGATGCCCCCGGTGTGTTGGCACCACCAAGTCTAGGAAGATCCGGTAAAAGGGTGTAAACATAATTATATTGGGCATAGATCAAGTCATATTTCAATGCAATTTGGAGAGCCTCTTCCTCTTTCGGAGGAAAGTGAGATGCGACATCTTTACCAATAGAAGGAAAAATCATTCTGAGAAACCAATCCATATAAACACAGTCGTCGAATATAGGAGTTCGACATAAACTCCTCCTTCTACAATGTTCTTGGACATGGTCAGAAAGGTGGGCGTCAGAAGTTTGACAAAATGTGGTCAACAACTTAGTACCGGTAACATATCGGAGAGGTAGCTGGGAGTAGGATAAAAACGCTTTAGTAGGAGTCACAAAAGTGGAATGAGAGGCAGAGGCCTAGTTGACATACCACTTTGCAGCATCTCCAGTGAGCATACATTGGACCAACCAAAGACAGATACAGTCATCAGTTATAGAATTGGATGAACACCACATGTGAAAGGAGCTTACGTGATTAGTAGGGTCCTCTATAGTGTTTCCTTCAAACTTAGGAATGTCGGAAGGAAGATTAGTTGGCATGATAGGCCAACTTGGATCATGGTGTATAGGGTCGTTAATTAACTGGCTGAAATTGGGAAGGCTTAAACCTGCCATAAAAGGTAGCAAAGGAGTAGCCAGAATGGTTCTGGTAATGGTTCCACTAGTAGCAGCTCCAAAATTAGGGCCGAGGCTACAACCAGCTTGAGGACCAACACCTGCATTGGCGCCTCACATGGTGACGGAATGAGATGGAGGAGAACTGGGTTCAGAATAAGAGGAAAGACCTAATGAACCAGAATCAGATTCGGTATGGGGACTCAACGGAGGACTAACTCAGATTCTACGTGGTGGAGTAAGTCTTCCTAATGGAAACTGAGGATGAAGGCCTAGGATTCTTTGGGATAAACACCTTGGGGGTAGAATGATCGCAAGACACATGTAACCCAATAATGAAGAGAGATAAAAAAAAGGCGCATAAGGGAAAATAAATTAACTACGATGTTTATATCTTGGCTTGGTGGTGTAAACCAAGAGCTACTCGTTTTAGGTGTGCGTGTGTTTTAACTAAGTCCAGACAGTTGTGTATAAAGAAAAAGAAAAAATGTTGAATAACTATAAATAAAACCGAAAGGACAATAAAATAAACAGCTAAAGATGCATAAATTCAACCCAAAAAGAAGGGTTCCCAAATAATTTTTCTAAGAGGCTGGTGAAATTGACTCAAAAACACAAGATGGCCAAAAGATTTAAGGTCTAAGGGACAGGGATCTAATGACTCAGATCTGTTTAAAAGAGGTGCAAAAAACAACAATAAACCAGAGGGAAAACTGCTGCAAAATGGAAGGCGACAAGTTAAAACCCTAAGGGAAACAAAGGGGATCTTATGGGAAAGATCAAACAAGACTCAAGAGGGAGTTTTGGATGAGATAATAATTGATTTAAAGGAATCTGAAAGAAGGATAGATCAAACCCTAACCAATGGCTGAAAGCGCTGCAAAATCTCAGACTACCTACTTAGCTAAACCTCTCCTAAAAAGGTGGAAGCATACTGAAAACCTAAGGGGATTGGTCATACTTCAAGGAGACAACTGAGCATATCCAAGGCTAAGACGGGTTGAGAAAGAGGTTAGAAAACCCTGAATAGTGCTTGTAGCAAACCTTGATAGTAACAGAAAAAATCCCGAAAAAAGTTGTAGCTCGCACATACTAACCTGTAGGCGGCTAAAATTGTAGATTTAGGCCCAGGAGGTGCGTCTTGAGCTTGAAATCTCAGGTTCTGGGCTGAAAAGTGTGAGCTTCAATTTTGGGAGTCTCAGGCGGTAGGTTGCAGAAAACATTGCCGTCTTTGGTGCGGTTGATACCTGTTACCTATGGAAAACACCCAGAAACACTCAGTAGTTAACATTTTTATTGTTTTAGGGCATAAAAGGTCAAAAACAACATTAAGAGGCTAAAAAAGAGTTGAACAAAAACCCTAATTGCTGAAGCAGCTAGTAACAAAGGAATCTAAATAAAACCTAGCAGAGTCGCCCATTGTTAGAATGAATTCTTAACACAAGTGTACAAAAAGATATCACTTTAGTTGCACATGAAAAAAAACCCTAAAAATAAATATGGTTGCTTAACTTTCTTATATTTGCAATAGATAGTCGAAACAAATGCAACAAAAACCCATATCTATGCAGTAAAAGTAGCTAAACAACAAAATGAAATAAGATTTTCTCCAAAATATCCAATGGACAAGACAAGATATATAAATAATTTTATATTATGTTAACACCTTGGAAGGGAACAAAGAATGATGTTACTAGTCCCCCTCAATGGGATGGGTTCTTGGCTATCCTCAACACTTCAGATCCAAATTTTCTCTCTCAATGGTGTAGAAAACCCAAGACGTGTTGAATTCAATGGGAGCTCAATAAGAAAAATTAAAATTAAAATGATCAAAGCATGACAATGATAAGAGGATCAAAGTCCAACCATGATAAAAGGATCAAAGGTAAATAATTAATGGAAAACCCTCCTATTTATAACAAAATATTGAGTTAACCTTGATAATGGTGCATAGTAAAATATTATTAACCAAAATCTAGATCTAACTATTTGGAATATTTTATTATATTTAGCTAGAGGGAAATGGAATTTAAATTGGTTAAATCCATTTATTTAGAAATAATAAAAAAAAAAAATTGATTTATTTATCATTTCAAAGATGGGGTTAAGGAATAATTTAACAAATAATGATTTAATTTATTATTCCTAGATGGACTAGTCAAATTTAACAAGGAGTATTAATTAAATAATTATTTAATTAATTATTTCTAGAGAATAATAAGATAAATAATGATTTATTTAATTATTCCTCATGGGGTTTCTTGTTTGGACCAGAAATAACTTAATAAACTACGGTTTATTAAATTATTTCTCATAGTGAAAGCAATTTTACTATGGTAAAATTGGTCTTACATGGTGTATTTCGATGCATCTAATTGTAAATGGTTAAATGACCAAAAATTGGTGTAACAAAAGGTCACATGCATACTTACATTGGGAAAAATAGATTCATTCCTTCATTTGCAATACGTAGAGGTTGAATTCCTTGTTAGAAAATGATACTTGGGACATTTCCCACTTCAAAAAGGAAAAATAATTCAAATGCAAATGGATGTCTAGAACTAAGTATGCATAAGATATAATTGTTGAAATACATAAGTTCTAGTTAGTCGGTAAAGGTTTATCTCAAGTTGAGGAAATTGACTACGATGAAACCTTTTCCCTTATCACAAAAATCAATTACATCCACCTTGTTCTAGCCCTTACTACCTCACGTGGATGTAAGGTCCATCATATGGATGTTGAGTCTACCTTCTTGCTTGGGGATCTACTAGAAGAATATGCATGGAACAAACTCTTAGTTATGTATTTAGTAACTCCGACATTTTTTGTTTCCTTAAGAAATATTTATATGGTATTAAATAAACTCCTTGGGCCTCGTATGAAAAAAGGGATAGATTTCTTCTTGAAAATGACTTCTTTAGATGTCATTCTAACCCTAATGTCTATACCAAGAAATTAGGAAGCCATCTCATAATCTCGGTTCTCTATACTCTTGACCTTACCCTCATTGGTAGTGACCCTAAACTTTTAGCCCATGTAAAATCAAGTCATAAGAAGAAGTTTGAAATAATAGAATTAGGATATTTCCATTATATATATATATATATAGTAGCTCTGAAATTCTCCACATATTTTTATTATATTCAACCCACTTCTTTTCTATATGTGTCTTTGAGTGGCGACATGCAGAGCAAGAATAGGTAATTTGAGTATCATGTAGATAAACAAATGGAAACAAAATGATGTACTAGAATTGCAACTATGGTTAGACAGAGTGGTGGTTTTCTCATATTATTTTTGTTCTTGATATGGGATTTTAAAGATGGTGCTTACTCATGGCTTCCCAATCCATTACCCAACATGAGTGAGATGCAATTTGTACGTCATTCTGCACTGTTCAAGATTTTTTCCAAGACGCAAGTTCAACAACAAGATTTAGGAGTTTCCTGGGGTAATCTTGAGAGGAACACTGAGAAAAATACATTACCAAGGACATTAATTAAACCCTATCACATCAATACGTTAATGGGTCAAATCAAAGGATAAGTAACAAGAGTGCTAATAATGTGCCCATGGAAGGTAGGGTCACCAACATATCCATGGAAGAACCTTTTTTTTCCTTCTGTAGGAATTTAATACCAATGTGATTTGTTCAAGGGGAGCTTGATATATGATGACTTCTATGTTTTGTATCCACCTAGGTTGTGCCCTTATGCTAACATTGATTTTGACTATAGAAATAATGGTAGAATTCCAATTACGAGAGATGTAGATGGCAGCTTCAGGATTGTGAACTTTCGAGGTGATCTCTCTATTCATGGTAGTGTTGGCCTGAATGTTGTTGTCTTTAAATCAATAACAGTTGCTTCTTTTCAGTAGGTTTCTAGATGTTTTTAGGTTTCTCATATTTGCATGTCATGTCTAGGTTCAATGCCTCTTTGATGCCAGAAAGGTTGAGAGACAAACAATTGTTGTACGTGTGAGACTCCATAAACCACAATCAATGAGAATCCATGCTTCGCCTTATGAGGGTTGCAGTTTCATACCATGAACCCACTCACAAGTCGTGTGACAACAACAAGTTCATTCAATATTATTTCAAGGTAATTCTAAAATCCTAGGTTTAGCCTAAATAGCCATCACAATGGTGGGTTGGTGTTATGTACAATCTTTAGTGCTTGGAACTATTTTCACTTAGATATTTATTATTGTGAATGCATGGTGGGTTGGTGTTATGTACAATCTTTAGTGCTTGGAACTCTTTTCAATTAGATATTTATTATTGAGAATGCAGAATTTGAATGCAAATGGTATTTTAAAGAATACTCAAACCATTTTATTATAAAATAAATACAACTTTAGTTATAAAAATTTTCAATTACAATAATTTTTTATAATATTTAAATTTGATTATATTATTTATTTATTGTTATCATAACGTGATATTTTCTAGTTGTCATCTAAATTTTAGAATTTAATTTATTTAATAAAAATAAATTTAACTGAAAATAAAATATAAAGATAACATCTCTCAATTAAAATGTAATTTTATTTTTAACTTTTCATAATTAAAATGTAATATTTTATATTTTTTCATCCCGGAAAAAATCATAGATAAATATTCATTCTAATTGAAATTAAAACCACTCTTTCAAATTTGACTACGTCAGAGCACAACAATAATAATATAAATTTTACATTAACATTATAAAAACCTAAGTCATTAATTTTTCATGATTCATATTTGCTGAAAAGACTAAATAATTTTGTTTCAACTTTCAATATTGAAGTTGAAAACCATTCAATTTGTACCACTAGAAACATTTAACATATGAACTTCTTCAATCTTATGATTCATATTTGTAGAAAAGACTTACTAATTACGTTTCAACTATCATTATTGAAGTTGAAAGCCATCAATTTGCACCACTGAAACGTTTTGCCTCACGTCGTTTCAAATTTCAATACTGACGTCCAGACTTGTCGTTACTAAACAGTTTCAATACAACTTGACTTTAGGCGCTATGCGTATCGTGCAAGCAAAGCATTTGTTTTCCAAAAACCCGTGTGTCGATGTGATTTTCTCCAAAACGACCCCATCAAGCTGTTAAAATTTGACTGTTTGCATCTAGTCACATCCGTTTTGATGTGTACTACCCAAGTCAGTATGAGCAATATCCATAATGTAATTATTTGAAACGTTTTTAGGTTTTTTTTTTTTTTGAAAAGTTTTTAGTTTTATTTTTGGATTTAATTTGTTTAAAATGTGACAGAATTTTTTTGAAATTATATTTTTGATGGGTAAATTATGTACAATAAAAATGTTGAATTTATATATAATAAAAAAAATGTTTAAATAATCCATATATAATAAAAAAACTAGTTTAAATAATACAAACCAAAATTTATGGATCATGAGACATGTGAAGCAATGTTGATTTGTGAGACTTTGGAGTCATGTTGCGTGTAGATCTATTTTATCATGTGAATCAATGACGATAAATTCCTATGCGTTGAGTAGCACATGGAATGTTGGAGACCACGCATGTGAAGCAATGTTGATCTATGAGAATTTGGAGTCATGTTACATGTAGATCTATTTTATCATGAATTAAAGCTTGTTACAGATGCAAATACCTATTAATGTGTGAAGAATGATTCTACGTGGAAGATATGTTGTAGATTTGCATGGAGATATGTTAGGGAACAATGTGGATTTGTGTAGATTTTGCATGGTAGTGCCATAATTAATGTAGATATTGTGCAAGATGTATCTTTTGGATGAGGGTGGAGTCTGTTATCACTCAATAATTTCTCAAGGTTAAAGAAAGAATTTACCGAGGTAACCACAAATCTACATTCAAAATTTAGGATCTAGCCTTCCTAAGGCTCAGAGAGGGTTCTCTCTATAAGATTCAACTTTGTTTTAATATATGATTTTAGGCTAGTTATATGGGGAAAATTGGTTTTGAGGTTTTGATTTGGTTTGGTCGGAAAAACACTTACGGAGATGAATAGTAATAGATCTAGTTTCCATTGGGAAAATGGAGTCAATGTGTCAAGCAGAAAGATCAAGATCAAGGTCTAAAGTCAAATTTTTAGAGGGAAAGATAGTAGAGTCACTAAAGATCTTCAAAGGCTGATTGGTGAAGTGGCTTTAATCATGATAAAGAGCAATGAAGGATTCTTTAATCCAGATAAGGAGAGAAGAGGCAGGGATCAATCAAAATTAGGGAGAAATTAAGGGTTCCCTAGTCTGGATATCAGCTGAAAACATTTAAATGAAAATCAGTCAATAACAGAGTGCTTTTAACAAATTATGATATAACAATTTCTGATTTCACATTAAAATTTAGAACACATTTATGAATGGATGGAAAACAAAAAAAAATAGACAGATAACAGTAGAAAGTACTTCACTTCAGTGGCCCAACACATGAATCCAGTAATATGATGCTTTATTCCTTGAAATCCAGTCTTCTGACTTGAGCTTGATTACAAAAAACCCTTAGGTTCAGAATGTTCCAGCTATAGAAATCTTTAGCAATTATCCACCCTCAATACTTCAAATGATGAAGTATTTATACAAATTCTAAACTAGAATATCTTGAAAATATCAAGATTGGTTTACAAATATATCAAACTATATTACATAAATAGAACTTAAATAAAGGACACTAAAAAATAATGAATCTAATTGGCACTATATTTATGGATTGATGGTGACAAAGAAGAGAAATTTAAATTTGATAGCAACTCTTAGTTGATGATGAGGCTTCCAAGTCACTAACTATCTCCTTCCTTTGTGTGCCTTCCTCCAGACATTCTGCAAATTTAGGTCCAGTGATACCTTTTTAAATCTCAATCCGAGATAGATATGTAAAAATTGAAAGAGGTTTTTGTAGATAAATATGTTTTTGAGAAAAACCTCTCTCAGTTTCCTAAAATTCAGCTCCAGAGGTTCACAATATACTTTGCAAAAATATGTCTAAAACATAACTTTGCACAGTCCAAAAAATAGGTTGTGAAGATGAGCATGTATCTCTCATTCTGTAATACGTGTGTAAAAAATGAAATGGGTTTTTGTAGATTGGCCCCTTAGGAACACAAACCTCATCCATTTTTTCAAAATTCATCTTGGATTGGCCACAATAGTTTTTGAGAAACTATGACGTAAACAGGAAATTTTTGGAAAATGTCCCTTCTTGCTCTGTTTTCATCTTTTAACCTTATTGTTCTTTTAATTGTTTTTCTTTTACTTCGGATAAACTTCATTGTTGTTGGTAAATTTTTTTTCATATTATTTTAACCATTACTACTTCTATGTTTACTTTTACTGTTTTACCTTGACTGCTTTGTTTTTTCTGATTTGACTTTCACTCTGACTTTTATCTAATACACTTTAACTCTGATGCTCTTTGACTATTTTGTTTTCATTGTCACTGTGAATTTTTATTTCACTTTTACCATTCACTGTGCAAATTTATCTCTCACTGCATAAATGACTTCGTTATGTTCTGTTGCTTGGAATCTTTCGTTTAAGGAAAATCATTTGAATTCATTTCCTTGTGAGTTCTTTGGAATAAACAGTTTGAACTAGTATTAACTGTTTTTCCAAATTCTCCTTCTACTAATAACCTGCAAAACAAAACACTAATTAATGAGACAGAGGTCTGCAAGGAGGGATTTGGTGATGGGAAAAGACTGTGAAAAATGGTTTAAACTACAACAGGGTTCCATTTTGTTGGCAATTGTTAAGTCCCTATATTAATAGTGTAGTCCCTTATTATGTTAGTGTATCCCCCCTTATTTTTATTGTTGTACCCCTGTAACCCCCATATTGTTATAATTGTGCCCTTACATTATTATTGTTAGGTCGGCTAGGATTACATTATGGCCCCACTAGGATTATATTGTGGTCACATGGACTCCTATATATAGAAAGGAGGTTTTGGTCATTTGTATCATCCAAGAATTGTTCATTCATGTAATGTATTGGAGGTTGCCCCCTCGAAGTGGCTTATTTATAAGGCATTGATATCTCTTTTCTTCTATTTTTGGAGCTGGTTACACAACATTTGGTATCAGAGGTTTGGATTCTAGGGTTTTGCTACTCCAAACAGGTCATCGTGGAATTTTCGCTATAAATTTTTTTCTACGAAGTTTCAGAAGCTAAAATTTTTAGGGTGCGAAGCCGAAATCCTGAGGAAGATTTTCTAAAAATTTCAGAGCTTGGTTCGCAATATTTTCGGAGATATGATCTATGGAAGTTAGGTCTTTTTTCAGGCTCTTAAACAGGTCATCGTGGAATTTGCGCTATAACGTTTTTTCTACTGAGGTTCAGAATTTGAAATTTTTATGGTGGGAAGCTGAAATCCTAAGGAAACTCGTCAAAAAATTTCAGAGCTTGGTTTGCAATATGTTTGGAGATATGATCTATGGAAGGTAGTGCTTTTTCAGGCTCCCGAATTTCATATCAAAGAGGTGATCGTGGGAAAATTTCAATAACTCTCTCTCTGAGCATCGGATTGGAGTTCTGTAAAAATTGGTTGCAAGTAAACGGACTTTAGTTTCTTGGCTATCAATTTCAGAGGCGAAGGATGAAACAGTGACACGTGGCAAGTCGTACAAGTTCGCTATACTGAACCAATCCATAATTATGTCATTGTGGGAGATTGGACACAACTTTGTCTTGGAGAATGCAAATTAGGTCAGACCTGTGGCATTCAAAAGAGAATTTAGAGGGCTAATTCAGTGCTGAATTTTAGATATTGAAGAGCCGTAATCACAGAGATAATCCAATTTCAATATCGAGCTTCTCAAAAGCAAGAAAAAGGTGTGTATTTTTTTCCGAATTGCATAAGTCTTGTTTGAAAAATCAATTTAAAGTGATTCCAAGGGCCTATTGAGCATATATTTCAGTATTGGGTTCTGAAATGCCTCCTAAAAATAATTCCATACCCATTAAGCCCTCAAAAAGCTATACTATGACGCATGAAGAGGAAGAATTGCAGTATGAGATATCAAAATTACGGTACCAAGTGCAACAAGTTTCGATCTTATGAAGAGCAACCGAAGATGACATAGATGGTTTAAAAGCAGAAATGGAGGCTAATTTGGATGGTTTGAAGGATAAAATAATAGCTAATATGGATGATAAATTAGTGGAAGATAAAATCGAGCATCAACAACAAGTTCTCCAACTCTCAAAGGATAACCTAACTTTGGTGCAGAATCTAATGAAACGACAAGAAGATCAACATCACATCGAAAGAAGTTATGAAGCAGCCATAGAAACAAGAACTCAACAAGTACGATCAATTTCAGAGTATCTCAGCAAGTGGAAGAACTTTCCTGTAGAAGATTCCACATGAGAGGATGAGAATTTTATACAGAAGCATCAAGAAATAATCAAGCATTGAAGACAACACTTGTTTGAAGGAGAGGGGCATGTTAAGTCCCTATATTAATAGTGTAGTCCCTTATTATGTTAGTGTATCCCCCCTTATTTTTATTGTTGTACCCCTGTAACCCCCATATTGTTATAATTGTGCCCTTACATTATTATTGTTAGGTTGGCTAGGATTACATTATTGCCCCACTAGGATTATATTGTGGCCACATGGACTCTTATATATAGAAAGGAGGTTTTGGTCATTTGTATCATCCAAGAATTGTTCATTTATGTAATGTATTGGAGGTTGCCCCCTCGAAGTGGCTTATTTCTAAGGCGTTGATATCTCTTTTCTTCTATTTTTGGAGCTGGTTACACAACAGCAATGGATCTTAATAACTTAAAATACAGGGTTTTTGAAACAATTTTTAGCCTTTCACATAGTTTTGGAGCTTTAACATAGTTTTTTTAGGGATTTTCGCATTGATTTAGTGCATAGCGCAGAGTGGAGAGGTAGTTAGATGGTTTTAACATAGCGCATAGTGGAAAAATGGCTTTCGAAGGAAGACACAGTGAAAACGAGAGGTAAGCAGAGATGGTAATTTATAGGAGAAGAGTGGTTTTGGGTGGTTATCGCGCCACTTTTGGTCACTGGGCAGTTTTATTTGGAACTGCACGATGCCGTTGAGAGGATGCCACGTAGAAAGGGAGGGGGTAGTAAAAACCACCCATATCGCGTGGTTTGGGGGTGTTTAAAGGTCACGTTATAGAATACGCGATATGGCCTGTCAGTCATTGGATCATCGCGGGGGAGATCTAACGGTGGGTAGGTTCAGAAGTTGTTTATATGTGGGGCCCGGGGTTTATAAATGCAAAGGTTATGATATATAGTAGGTAGGCTTAATGTAACATATGCGGTGGGTTATAACTATAGGTTATAATTAAAATTTGGGTTGGGAATTCAAATAAAAAGTGGAATTAATATAATACAGGCTAAGGGGTATATAGTGGAGCTAATACATTAGGTTAGGAGTTAATATGAAATGAATTTGTGAAACATAAAAAATACACTAAGTAAAGTGTAACTTATGTCTTTGGGTGGGATTTTCATAGTGGTGGCCTCATATTTAACATTTCACACTTATACTTAGGATAACAACATTTTTGTGGGTTTTTGGGTATTTTTGTATGAAAAAAGGGAATTAGTCAAGGGGGTTTTACTTTTCTTAGGTAAAATGTGTTTTAAACTTAGGAAAAGGGGATTTTGCAAAGGAAAATGAATGATGTAAGGAGGAAAAGGGATTTTTATGAAGAATAAGGGTTTTTATGAGGGGAATTCTAATACCTTAGTGCCAATGAATCATTAAGCTGTGGGTCGGGTCCCAACAAAATTCAGAGAAATTCTCTAAGCCTTTATGACTGAAGGATTTAGTACTGGAACACACTGTGGGGAGGGAAATTAGTAATATGCCAAATGATGTTTATCCATGCCTTGTGAAACTGCTTGTACCTACCCATCTGCTACCCTAACATTTTTCTTCATTTACATGGGTACATTTGAGCTTGCAAACCCTTATTCATTTTTCTTTCAATCAGCAAACTAAATAATTCTATCCTTATTTCTTCCAAGGGATCAGATTAAGCTGTTGAGCTCCTTATTATTTCTCTATCTAGCTAGTGATCTTCCAAGATTAGATTGTTTGGCTAGATCTTTATTCTCTATCTAGCAACATGAAATTTAAAGTATGAGAAGTCAAGTTTAAGTTGTTTGACTCTCATGGATTGTGGCATTTAGGACAAGCTGCACACAATCTTATTTGTAAAAGTAAACTAATAGTAGTGGCATCTGAGCGTGAAACACTTTCATGATCCATTTTAGTGGGGTTCATATTTAATATTATTTCTTGATCTTTGTTTCTTTTTGTCCTTTGATTGTTCTTTTAGGACATACCCTCTTTTCATTTTTAATTTTGGAATACATTTGCAGAAAGTAAAGGTATGTACATATTTACAATACTAACCAAAATTAATTCAAAATTATGAATCCTATTGTTATAGGACCCTAACAAATTCATCAACTTAAACATCAGCCACATGGAAGGTTACCTCAAGATAAGTGGAATAGATTAAGGATCAAATATACAAAAAGCATTGTGGTCTCTTATCAAGTGTTGACGGTGCTAGACCCGTGAACATTCAGGGGATCTCCTTGATACGAAGTCCCAACTAGACATCACACTGTTTGGAGTAGGATTCCTAGCTGTGGGGTGTTTAATGATATTCCTTGGATTGAAAAAACACATAGAGTGGTGTACGATGTCTTTGGTTAAAGTAAGTATGTGACTCTGCGGAAAGTCGATATGAAGTATGAGTGGTTCTAATAGAAATGGGAAAGGAAGTGCACTCCTTAGAAGCCTATAATGGTACATAGCTTGAAAGGAACAAAAAAGCTAAAATACATCACACAAACTAACAAGCGGAATTGTCCACAAGCTGAAGGTGATGGATTAAAACACAAGAATGCATTCAACAATATCCGTACAAATGCAAAAAAAATAGTTCATAAGAATATGCATAATTTAAACAACATACATCGCAAACATAACCAGAATATTCCAACTACATTTACAATATATGCATGAATACATGTCGACTCTTATTATATTATAAGTGAAAGTTCCATTCATACAAAAAACATGACGAACCACTTTCCCCAATAGTGGAGCATGAATTCAACAACACATGCTCCTCCCAAAGAGGTATACTCCCTCTATGTTATGGAGAAGCCAAGGCTGACACAAAACTCTGAATCCTTTTCTAAGCCTAAGCCTAGCCAAAATGTTAGCTCCAAAAAGCCCTTTAAACGAGTTATGAGGATGTATTTATAAGAAAAGGTGGGTGACTCTTGGCATGCAACCTTTGATACTCTTATAATCCCCTCGTGACTCCTCACATTACATATCACTCTTCACATTCCATCATGGACACATGGAATTTCTCTCATATAATAATTACAAATAATACAATTTCCACTCGTACCAATATAAGACAAAATAGGGTAAAGACAACTTGACAACCTAACAAGACAAAACACTATGATGTTGGTGTTGTGGTGAACTCAAGCCATGCATCTTGGACTTGGTTTATCTTGGTTACGTAATCATAACAAGGTTGGTATTGTGCGATGGTCTCCCCAAACTACGAAATAGTTTCAGGGTAGAAGTAGACCCTTGCCTTCAACTCATCTGAGTAAAATCTCTTAGAACCAATCTTCACTTCTTCTTCAATCAGTTGGAATATTTTCTTGATGTGAACCGGGCCACCAATGCAGGTATGCAAATTTTGTCTATTGATCTCCATGTCCTCCGAGGTGGCCATCTGTTCCAGCTGCTTCAGGTACTGATCTATCTCATGCAGGACTTGTTTTTTGCGTTTATCCTTGGTGAGTGTACCAATTGATGGGATTTTATGGGTTCTCACCATGAAATCCAAGATTTCGTATATCCGTCAATATGCGCCTGAATTCTTCTGATGAATGAGGTAAGTTTCTTGTTGTTCTGAATTAGCATCCGAACTCTGGATTTCTCTAAGTCTACTTGTGGATTCATATTCTTTACCAATGTAAGTGACGTGACCTTGTATCACATTGTCCACTAATGCATGACAGTGATGGCAGTATGTATATGCCTAAGGATCCTATCAAATTCTTTTCTCTGACGTATCAAGTCATTGAAGTGGAAAACTTCCTTATGTACATTCACCAACTCCTCATAAAGCTATTGCATAGTGTCTCCAAGTGCGGATACTTTAGCAAGTATCGCTGCTCTTATCTCTTCGTGGTAAACCTATGTGGATGGTGCACTCTACACTACTGCACGAAGTTGTTCATTCTCTTGTCGAATTTCCTGTATGTTTTGCGCTAACCGTGTATAAATTATACAAAAAATATGTATATCATGGATTCAATCCGATCTAACAATGTACTAAATCTATATACTGAATCGCTTCGACAAATAAATTGCGGAAATTAAACATAATCGCCAATCACATGAATCAAGGAAAGAATCAAATCAAACCACAACACAAATAATTTCTCGGAGAAAGCTTGCTGCTCAAAACGCCACTATATTCTATTGTATATTCAACATGGAAATATGAAACAATTATAATGCACTCTTCTCACAAGAGTCTCCAACACTCAGCTAATTTTCTCACACTGTCCTGGACAAAACAAACAAACACTTAGCCAATTCTCAGCCTCTAAACAGCCTGCCTTGCTTGAGAAATTCCTGATGAATGCAATCCCTATTATTTAGGAATTTTTTCCTTCCTAAACTATGCAAGGATCATGGGAAATCCATGTGTGTTTGGTTGCATGGGTGCAACTCAATTATCCTACAACTGATATTTAACATCCCTTTCACCATTGTCTCAATTGGGTCTCCACTGGAACTGACATGCATGCAGCTAATAATAGTAAATCATCAGCTACATGTTAGATCACTTATTGTGAATTAAATAATATTTAATTTAGTTGATCTCTGACTAGTGCAACAAACAGTTACAACTAGCTCAACTGACTTTAACTCGCCTAGATTGATTTGACTGATTTCTCATGCATTAAATAATGCACCAACTACACTTTGAACTCTGTTACAACTATAATTACTCTGCATGCCTCACCAACTACCCTCAACTCAAAATTCATGAGCTAACTGAGTTTATCACACTCAGTTAACTATTACAAGTTATTATGAGATAAGATTACATTTCATTGTCCATTTTAATTAAGGGAAAATTAAAATAGACACTGCACCAAATTTATCCCACACCAGTGTAGGTGTTGCTACGACCTATTGGTCCCACACTAGTGTAGGTGTTGCTAGGACCCATTGGTCCCATAGTAGTGTAGGTGCTGCTAAGACCTATTGGTCCCACACTAGTGTAGGTGTTGCTAGGACCCATTGGTCCCACAGTAGTGTAGGTGCTACAATTTCTTGTTGGACTTCAACACTCCCTCTCAACAAGAAAGGGATTATCTTCCACCTCGATGCTACTATTGGCCTACAATTTTTAAGGATGCAAATAAATATGTGCAAGCCTGCGATAGTTGCCAAAGAATGTGTCACCCTGGCTAATCCGACGAGATGCCATTGCAGCAACAGTTGGTAGTAGAACCTTTCGAATGATGGGTGTTGGACGTTGTTGGGCCATTCAGTCTGCCATTAGATCAGAAGGCCTACATACTGGTTGCCACAGACTACGTGACGAAATGGGTAGAAAAAGTAGCTTTGCCAAGAGCTACAGAAGATTCTGTGATTAATTTTATTTTTGAGTTATTTGTGTGGTATGGCTTACCTAGGGAAGTGATAACTCATGGAGGGGCACAGTTTGTGGGACATAAAATTACAGGCACTATACAGAACCACCATATCACTCATAGAGTCACATCTCCCTACCACCGGCAGGCGAACGGGAAGGTTGAAAGTACCAACAAATCCATTGAATCAATTCTCACTAAAACAGTCTCGACACATCATCGGGATTGAGCTACTAGACTGCTAGAGGCCTTGTGGGCTTATCGCACCACTTGGAGAAACACTACTGGCTATTCTCTGTACCACCTAGTATTTGGAAAGGAACCAATATTCCCCATTGAATTTGAGATAAAGACTCTTAGAACAGCCCAGGAAGTGGGGTTGGATTTGACAGAGGCCCAAGTTAAAAGACTTCAATAGATAAACAAATTAGATGAATCACAACTACTTGCTCTACATCGCACTACAATTATTCAACAACAACGAGCTAAGTGGCACGACAAACTCATAAAAAAGAAGACGTTCTAGAAAGGAGATTGGGCACTCCTCTACGACTCTAGATTCCAATACTTCCCAGGTAAATTACAAACAAGGTGGCTCGGGCCATATGAAATTCAAGAAGTGCAAAGCAACGATACCATTACTTTAACCACCATAGATGGATTTGGCTCTACCTTTCAAGTAAATGGACATAGGGTGCGCCTCTATCATAAAACACTCACAAAAGATTCTTTCTTTCAGCAGGTGCATGACAATCTCACTATCCAAATCTCAGCTGCCAGGAGTAATGACCCGACAGCTTCAATTTCATAAAAATATATTATTTCTTTTTAGCTGTAAATAGTGTATATATTCTTCCTGCATTTGATTGTAATTTATAGTTTTTTCTTTCATCATTGTATAAAAGAATTCCATTTTTGTTTTTCCCTTTTGTTTGTTTTTGTTGTTCAATCGATTGAATAGATGATGTTCAAATCAAATGAACAGCCACATTTTTTTCCCTTTCGTGTGTTTACCCTGCATCCTTGAAGAAGCCTCAAAATACCTCAACATTTCCAGACGAGACAAGGCCATCCTGTACACCCCCTCCGAGCCCTGAAAATGCACCTTTACAGGGTTATGAGGAGGAAATGGCTCAACTATTAGAACAGATGACAACATCTTATGAAGCTAGGAACCCATTTGAACAATCTTATGAGCAGAGGGATCTCTCGAACCATTCTACCTCTGCTGGCAGTTCTGGTCACACAAAAATTCTAACTTCCATTGATAAGTTGCAGGATTTGAGGGATTTATCTTCCTCTGATAATGAATGTTTGAATAAGGAAGAACATATAGAGAGAGCCTCTAAGTTTGAAAATAATTCAAGGGATACTATTTTATTAGAACAAGACACAAATGTTGATACAACTCCTCTGACACCTGAAGAAAGAATTGCTCCACCCAACCAAGATATCAATGTCGGCACAACCTCTTTAGTGCTTAAAGAAAACATTATTTCATTAAATGATAACCCTAATACTGGCACAACCCCACCTAAACCTAAAGCCGATGCTGCACCTTCTCCTTCCAAAACCCCTTTGAAGAAAAAATCAACTTGGGCTAAGTTGAGAAGAATGCGGGAGATGAAGAGAATTGATAAAAATTGTAGAACAATTAAAGGGATGGTTGAAAGAGGCAGATAAGGCTTGGAAGCCTAAAAAGGAATTAGATACTATGGGGACCCAAACAGAACTATGTTCTGTAGAAGAAATTGGAATTGTAACTAAACCAAAGGAAACACCTGCTTATACCCCTTTGGTGCAAAGAGCTGCCAATCAAAATCTTCGCAATGAATTGATTCAAATTCAGCAATAATTGGTCTGGTATAGGAAGGAGGTAGTGCCTTTGCAAGAACATCAGGCATTAATAAAATGATTTAATGACCTTACTGCAACTAAATATGAAACCTTTGCCCAACTTAGGGAAGAAAGAGTGAAAGTGAAAAGAACACAGGCTCAACTGGAACAGGATAAGGAAAAAACCAACGTGTTTTGTTCTCTGTACTCAGATGTGCTGTCTTCCAGACCATTGGCCACCAATTATGCCTTATTTCTAGTGGAAAGGTATTTTTTGTTGAAGATCAAAGCTATCAGACCAGGGAAGCCTACTACATTTAAGTCCACTGCAGAATTTTTCCAATGTTGTAATGAATAGGATGAATAGGTCCAGCGCCTTCTGTGCAAATTGTACTTGCACAATTTCTTTTTAGAAAATTAAAGAGATAGTAACCCCAGTCCATTCCTTGGGTACATTCATTTTCAAGCTTTTTTTTCTTTTGCTAAAAACTAGATTAGATGGTCTAAGGCCTACAATATCTTCTAGAAAAGAGAACATGGGTTAGATTTATGGGTCAGAGGGGAACCTACAAAACCCCTGCATTTATTCACTCAACATAAGAGGTTTATGCAAAAGGAAGGAGTGATAGCCAAGCTAGGGACAATTCACAAAGATACTGTACATAATGGAATAACATACTTCCAGGATATTCAAAGGGATGCTTTATTAGCAGCTAAGAAAATATGGCAAGCCTCTACCAATAATTTTAAGAATAGAGAGCCACTTGGTTATAGGAATTTTTAAGTTGTTGCTTCTCATTTTCATCTGTACAAAAATTTAATTTTAAACATGGGCCCTACATGGATATGATGCAGATATAGGTGCCCCATCATATGGTACCCTCCTGAAGATTTCCACCATGATTATAAATATCCAGAGGGGCATACAAACTTGGCATTTGCAAAATTGAAACAAAATCATGGTTTTAGATTTTACAGGGAAGAGGTATATCCTACCTATTCGTTAACTCAACTACAACTCAATCATTTATTTGCACAAGGACATGCAAAAAGGTAAGAAGGGGAGTATGTTGGGCCATGGAAAAGGGACAATTTACCCCCATCTTTAGCTTGATTTATTATTAACTTTTATATGTTTTCCTTCATTTTAGAAATAAATCAAAGGAGAATAATGTAAAAGTAGGGTAAAAAGAGTTATTAATAAATAGCGTGTTTAATAGTATAAAAACTAACTTTTGTTGTCTTTATTGATAGGAAATCCGAACCAACTAACTGTTGACCAAATGAGAAAACAACAACCATCAAGAAAAGCAAATGAGATCACGTCTGGTTCCTAAGAATCAGCAAAAGATGGAAAAACACATCTATTCTTGAATCATTCGGCTGATTGCTACGAAGCCTCAAGATCTCCTGATCCTGAGGATTCACTTTTCCTTGTTTTGTTTCTCCTTAATGTTATAAAAGGTTGTAGATGAAGGATTATAGGGAGCTTTTTCCGTATATTGCAATTTTATGTAATAAAAATTTATTCAGATAGATTCTGTGAACTCGTGATGTACCTGTTCTGTTGATTAATGAAATAGTTATCATTTTCGTTATAAGCATATTCGAAGTATTTCTTGGCAGAAGACTTCTGGAGGCTTAGGGCCTGGTCCTTGGGAGTTCTCCTGCTACTTTGTGTTATATGTTTATTTCATGATTCTCGCAATTTAGTTATTCATACGCTTTGTAGAATGATGATTCAATTCAGTAGTTGCAAGTGTGGTGTTATGATTTCCTTTTCAATCAAGTTCTTTATGATTTCCTTTTCAATCAAGTTGAATTTATCATTAATATTCCTTTATTGTTGAGTGATTTTTTTCCATTTATTATATTTATTTTAGCGTGGTTAAGTAGTTGTTGTTAAATTCTACACATTGATATTTCTTGAATTTTTTTCCATTACACGTGTGAATGTATGGTTTGCTATTCAATTCTGAATGTTGTTATTAATTGAATTATAGAGAATTCCATTGCAAAATGTCAATAGGTGATTGCTATTTAATTTATTAGGTATCTCTTTTCTATTTTTGTTCAATTCATTAAGCTTGTTGTTCAATTGCAAAAGATCTTTAATTTCAACATTGAAGTGTTTACTTTCTGCATAAGTTTAGACTGGAGTTTCATTCTTTGATTGGTGTGAATTATTTCATAGTTTACTTTTGAATTGATTGATTGAACTTTGAGAATTAGATAATATTTCTTGCAACGATTTAGGTTATTTAACATCTGATTTCACTTGCGTATACTTTTCTTGCACTCTTGAAATAAACAGACTTGCCATGGGTTGATGATTAATGTGAAGCATTAAGGTTACCTTTAACAGTCATATTTTTTAACCAACAATGGCAACAAGAGATTGTTCCAAGTCATCTATTATGCTGTAATTGTAGGCGGCTTTGGCAGAAGCAGTAGTTCGATGTAATGGCCCTTTGGGGATCTTGGGAATAACCTCTGTCCGTGTCTTAGGGATCTGTAAAGGAGAATTTTTTGTTGAACTGGAGTCTTTGGAAACTTTGGTTTGGGGCTTGGTTGCAAACAAATCAGGTGGCTTGCCATATTTTCGCGACCGATTTTGAAGGTTTACATCAGCAGTATTAACCTCTTCAGAATTCATCATGATAATCTGGTATTGAGGGCTACCAGACTATGAAGGTTGAGGGGCGACTTGACCTTGAGGATGTTAGGTAGCCACATATCCTTTCTAAGGGAACGGATCAGTGAAAGCAACCGGTTGAACTATCGCATTATTAGGAGGAGCCGAAGCAATGGCGTGTTGTCCTCTAAACGTTGCTTTTGCTTCCCACAATTGATGCACCCGAGGTAAAAAGGGACAATCATGAGTGTAATGGCTATGGACACCACAACAAGAAAAAGGTTTGTTCATATGAAGAGGCATGTTATTCTTGGGTTGATCGCCCTGCTACTAGTTGGTAGTGTTTGGCGGGTTCCCTTGGCACCCTTAATTACCTTGCATGGGTTGGTTTTGGTTGGCTTTCCTCTTTTTCTTGGAATTTGGAGGATCCGTCACACTCTGCTACACATACACCTGACTCGGAGTGGGAGGTGGTTGTTGAGGCAGAGGTTGAGAAGGCATGGGAGGCTAGGGTGCTAAAGCTGGAGGGCTGGAGCACCAGGTTGTTGGTAAGGATAGAAAGGAGGTTGAGCAACATTGGGGTAAACAGGTTGAGTGACCGCTAGCCCTGGCATTGGTTGATGCAATGGGGAAAATGTGCTTTTCCTAGATACATGTTGTCGGGAGGGGAATAAGTGTTAGAGGAGTTGGCCCCTCCCTGAGGGAAACTATAACCCATGGGAGGATGAGTATACGGATGTGAAAGATATCCAACTATACTGTCGGTGGCATGAGATGCCCCCGGTGTGTTGGCACCACCAAGTCTAGGAAGATCCTGTAAAAGGGTGTAAACATAACTAGATTGGGCGTAGATCAAGTCATATTTCAACGCAATTTGGAGAGCCTCTTCCTCTTTCGAAGGAAAGTGAGATGCAACATCTTTACCAATAGAAGGAAAAAGCATTCTGAGAAACCAATCCATATAAACACAGTCGTCGAATATAGGAGCTCGACATAAGCTCCTCCTTCTACAATTTTCTTGGACATGGTCAGAAAGGTGGGCGTCAGAATTTTGACAGAATGCGGTCAACAACTTAGTACCGGTAACATATCGGAGAGGTAGCTGAGAGTAGGATAAAAACACTTTAGTAGGATTCACAAAAGTGGAATGAGAGGCAGAGGCCTAGTTGACATACCACTTTGCAGCATCTCTAATGAGCGTACGTTAGAAAAACCAAAGACAGATAGAGTCATCAGTTATATAATTGGATGAACACCACATGTGAAAGGAGCTTACGTGATTAGTAGGGTCCTCTATAGTGTTTCCTTCAAACTTAGGAATGTCGGAAGGAAGATTAGTTGGCATGATAGGCCAACTTGGATCATGGTGTATAGGGTCGTTAATTAACTGGTTGAAATTGGGAAGGCTTAAACCTGCCATAAAAGGTAGCAAAGGAGTAGCCAAAATGGTTCTAGTAATGGTTCCACTAGTAGTAGATCCAGAATTAGGGCCGAGGCTACAACCAGCTTGAGGACCAACACCTGCATTGGCGCCTCACATGGTGATGGAATGAGATGGAGGAGAACTGGGTTCAGAATAAGAGGAAAGACCTGATGAACCAGAATCAGAGTTGGTATGGGGACTCAACGGAGGACTAACTCAGATTCTACATGGTGGAGTAAGTCTTCCTAATGGAAACTGAGGATGAAGGCCTAGGATTCTTTGGGATAAACACCTTGGGGGCAGAATGATCGCAAGACACATGTAGCCCAATAATGAAGAGAGATAAAAAAAGGTGCATAAGGGAAAATAAATTAATTACGATGTTTATATCTTGGCTTGGTGGTGTAAACCAAGTGCTACTCGTTTTAAATGTGCGTGTGTTTTAACTGAGTCCAGACGGTTGTGTATAAAGAAAAAGAAAAAATGTTGAATAACTGTAAATAAAACCGAAACGACAATAAAATAAACAGCTAAAGATGCATAAATTCAACCCAAAAAGAAGGGTTCCCAAATAATTTTTCTAAGAGGCTGGTGAAATTGACTCAAAACACACAAGATGGCAAAAATATTTAAGGTCTAAGGGACAGGGATCTAATGACTTAGATCTGTTGAAAAGAGGTGCAAAAAACAACAATAAACCAGAGGGAAAACTGCTGCAAAATGGAAGGCGACAAGTTAAAACCCTAAGGGAAACAAAGGGGATCTTGTGGGAAAGATCAAACAAGACTCAAGAGGGAGTTTTGGATGAGATAGTAATTGATTTAAAGGAATCTGAAATAAGGATAGATCAAACCCTAACCAATGGCTGAAAGCGCTGCAAAATCTCAGACTACCTACTTAGCTAAACCTCTCCTAAAATGGTGGAAGCATACTTCAAGGAGACAACTGAGCATATCCAAGGCTAAGACAGGTTGAGAAAGAGGTTAGAAAACCCCGAACAGTGCTTGCAACAAACCTTGATAGTAACAGAAAAAATCCCGAAAAAAGTTGTAGCTCGCACGTACTAACCTGTAAGCAGTTGAAATTGTAGATTTAGGCCCAGGAGGTGTGTCCTGAGCTTGAACTCTCAGGTTCTGGGCTGAAAAGTGTGAGCTTCAATTTTGGGAGTCTCAGGCGGTAGGTTGCAGAAAACATTACCGTATTTGGTGCGGTTGATACCTGTTACCTACAGAAAACACCCAGAAACACTCAGTAGTTAAAATTTTCATTGTTTTAGGGCATAAAAGGTCAAAAACAACATTAAGAGGCTAAAAAAGAGTTGAACAAAAACCCTAGTTGCTGAAGCAGCTAGTGACAAAGGAATCTAAATAAAACCTAGCGGAGTTGCCCATTGTTAGAATGAATTCTTAACACAAGTGTACAAAAAGATATCACTTTAGCTGCACATGACAAAAAACCCTAAAAATAAATATGGTTGCTTAACTTCCTTATATTTGCAATAGATCGTCGAAACAAATGCAACAAAAACCCATATCTATGCAGTAAAAGTAGCTAAACAACAAAATGAAATAAGATTTTCTCCAAAATATCCAATGGACAAGACAAGATATATAAAGAATTTTATATTATGTTAACACCTTGGAAGGGAACAAAAAATGATGTTACTAGTCCCCCTCAATGGGATGGGTTCTTGGCTATCCTCAACACTTCAGATCCAAATTTTCTCTCTCTCAATGGTGTAGAAAACCCAAGACGTGTTGAATTCAATGGGAGCTCAATAAGAAAAATAAAAATGAAAATGATCAAAGCATGACAATGATAAGAGGATCAAAGTCCAACCATGATAAAAGGATCAAAGGTAAATAATTAATGGAAAACCCTCCTATTTATAACAAAATATTGAGTTAACCTTGATAATGGTGCATAGTAAAATATTATTAACCAAAATCTAGATCTAACTATTTGGAATATTTTATTATATTTAGCTAGAGGGAAATGGAATTTAAATTGGTTAAATCTATTTATTTAGAAATAATAAAAAAAAAATGATTTATTTATCATTTCAAAGATGGGGTTAAGGAATAATTTAACAAATAATGATTTAATTTATTATTCCTAAATGGACTAGTTAAATTTAACGAGTATTAATTAAATAATTATTTAATTAATTATTTCTAGAGAATAATAAGATAAATAATGATTTATTTAATTATTCCTCATGGGGTTTCTTGTTTGGACCAGAAATAACTTAATAAACTATGGTTTATTATTTATTTCTCATAGTGAAAGCAATTTTACTATGGTAAAATTGGTCTTACATGGTGTATTTCGATGCATCTAATTGTAAATGGTTAAATGACCAAAAATTGGTGTAACAAAAGGTCACATGCATACTTACATTGGGAAAAATAAATTCATTCCTTCATTTGCAATATGTAGAGGTTGAATTCCTTGTTAGAAAATGATACTTGGGACATTTCCCACTTCAAAAAAGAAAAATAATTCAAATGCAAATGGATGTCTAGAACTAAGTATGCATAAGATATAATTGTTGAAATACATAAGTTCTAGTTAGTCGGTAAAGGTTTCTCTCAAGTTGAGGAAATTGACTACGATGAAACCTTTTCCCTTATCATAAAAATCAATTACATCCACCTTGTTCTAGCCCTTACTACCTCACGTGGATGTAAGGTCCATCATATGGATGTTGAGTCTACCTTCTTGCTTGGGGATCTACTAGAAGAATATGCATGGAACAAACTCTTAGTTATGTATTTAGTAACTCCGACATTTTTTGTTTCCTTAAGAAATATTTATGTGGTATTAAATAAACTCCTTGGACCTCGTATGAAAAAAGGGATAGATTTCTTCTTGAAAATGACTTCTTTCGATGTCATTCTAACCCTAATGTCTATACCAAGAAATTAGGAAGCCATCTCATAATCCTGGTTCTCTATACTCTTGACCTTACCCTCATTGGTAGTGACCCTAAACTTTTAGCCCATGTAAAATCAAGTCATAAGAAGAAGTTTGAAAGAATAGAATTAGGATATTTCCATTATATATATATATATAGTAGCTCTGAAAGTCTCCACATATTTTTATTATATTCAACCCACTTCTTTTCTATATGTGTCTTTGAGTGGCAACATGCAGAGCAAGAATAGGTAATTTGAGTATCATGTAGATAAACAAATGGAAACAAAATGATGTACTAGAATTGCAACTATGGTTAGACAGAGTGGCGGTTTTCTCATACTATTTTTGTTCTTGATATGGGATTTTAAAGATGGTGCTTACTCATGGCTTCCCAATCCATTACCCAACATGAGTGAGATGCAATTTGTACGTCATTCTGCATTGTTCAAGATTTTTCCAAGACGCAAGTTCAACAACAAGATTTAGGAGTTTCCTGGGGTAATCTTGAGAGGAACACTGAGAAAAATACATTACCAAGGACATTAATTAAACCCTATCACATCAATACGTTAATGGGTCAAATCCAAGGATAAGTAACAAGAGTGCTAATAATGTGCCCATGGAAGGTAGGGTCACCAACATATCCATGGAAGAACCTTTTTCTCCTTCAGTAGGAATTTAATACCAATGTGATTTGTTCAAGGGTAGCTTGATATATGATGACTTCTATGTTTTGTATCCACCTAGGTCATGCCCTTATGCTAGCATTGATTTCGACTATAGAAAGAATGGTAGAATTCCAATTACGAGAGATGTAGATGGCAGCTTCAGGATTGTGAAATTTCGAGGTGATCTATCTATTCATGACAGTGTTGGCTTGAATGTTGTTGTCTTTAAATCAATAACATGTTGCTTCTTTTCAGTAGGTTTCTAGATGTTTTTAGGTTTCTCATATTTGCATGTCATGTCTAGGTTCAATGCCTCTTTGATGCCAGAAAGGTTGAGAGACAAACAATTGTTGTACGTGTGAGACTCCATAAACCACAATCAATGAGAATCCATGCTTCGCCTTATGAGGGTTGCAGTTTCATACCATGAACCCACTCACAAGTCGTGTGACAACAACAAGTTAATTCAATATTATTTCAAGGTAATTCTAAAATCTCAGGTTTAGCCTAAATAGCCATCACGATGGTGGGTTGGTGTTATGTACAATCTTTAGTGCTTGGAACTCTTTTCACTTAGATATTTATTATTGTGAATGCATGGTGGGTTGGTGTTATGTACAATCTTTAGTGCTTGGAACTCTTTTCAATTAGATATTTATTATTGCGAATTTGAATTTGAATGCAATAGGTATTTTAAAGAATACTCAAACCATTTTATTATAAAATAAATACAACTTAGTTATAAAAATTTTCAATTACAATAATTTTTTATAATATTTAAATTTGATTATATTATTTATTTATTGTTATCATAACGTGATATTTTCTAGTTGTTATCTAAATTTTAGAATTTAATTTATTTAATAAAAATAAATTTAAGTGAAAATAAAATATAGAGATAACCTCTCTCAATTAAAATGTAATTTTATTTTTAACTTTTCATAATTAAAATGTAATTTTTTTTTTAATTTTTCATCCCGGAAAAAAACATAGATAAATATTCATTCTAATTGAAATTAAAACCACTCATTCAAATTCGACTACGTCAGAGCACAACAATAATAATATAAATTTCACATTAACATTATAAAAACCCAAGTCATTAATTTTTCATGATTCATATTTGCTGAAAAGACTGAATAATTTTGTTTCAACTTTCAATATTGAAGTTGAAAACCATTCAATTTGTACCACTAGAAACATTTAACATATGAACTTCTTCAATCTTATGATTCATATTTGTAGAAAAGACTTACTAATTACGTTTCAACTATCATTATTGAAGTTGAAAGCCATCAATTTGCACCACTGAAATGTTTTGCCTCACGTCATTTCAAATTTCAATACTGACATCCAGACTTGTCGTTACTAAACAGTTTCAATACATCTTGACTTTAGGCGCTAGCAAAACATTTGTTTTCCAAAAACCAGTGTGTCGATGTGATTTTCTCCAAAACGGCCCCATCAAGCTGTTAAAATTTGACTGTTTGCATCTAGTCACAGCCGTTTTGATGTGTATTGCCCAAATCAGTATGGGCAATATCCATAATGTAATTATTTTAAAAGTTTTTAGTTTTTTAATTTTTTTTGGAAAAGTTTTTAGTTTTATTTTTGGATTTAATTTGTTTAAAATGTGACAGAAATTTTTTGAAATTATATTTTTGATGGGTAGAATATGTACCATAAAAATGTTGAATTTATATATAATAAAAAAATCGTTTAAATAATCTATATATAATAAAAAATCTAGTTTAAATAATACAAACCAAAATTTCATCTCAAATTATTACCTAAAAAAATCCAACAAAACTCCAAAAAATTTCAACTATCACCACAGTAGTGGAGCCAGAATATACCAAGGGAAAATTGCATTTTGACCAGCAAATATTGGTGTTCTCTAAATATACCAAGGGAAAATTGCATTTTGACCAGCAAATATTGGCGTTAGATTACAGCAAATTTTCTCCCATGGGCGGTGGCGAATTTATTTACTAGTTGGCTAAGAATTGTAAACAGAATTAAACACGAGTCTTTCTTAATACTTCAAATAATGTCCAAGGATTAATTTTTCTCTCCATTATTGACAGCGTTGAAATTTCTGAATGATTCCAAAACACACAAAGGAATAAAACAATTCCTCCTCTCAACACAGAGATTTTAAAAAAAATTGGACAGAGATGTATAAAATAACACTTCTATTTCATTAAGATAAAAACTCTATTATAAACTAAGATTCTTCCTCCTTGAGGGATTACAAAAATGAAACTGCTCCACGCGCAATGTTCTTCAAAACTTGTTCTCTCTGTCTCTTAAAACGCACACATAGTGCTCTATATTATTCTCTGCCTTCTGGCCTTTTTAACATATTACACACACAATCTTATGTTTAGGCTTCAGGCTTTTCTTATTTTATACATAGCATATGGCATAACATGCCCCCTTTTTTTTAATAATAAAATATTAAAATAAACTAAACTTTTATATATATTATAAACTTAATAAGTTTATAATATATATATATATGTGTGTGTGTGTGTGTGTGTGTGTTAAAATGAACATACATATGTGCTTTAAGTCAATGACTTAACAAAATGCATCACAGCATATAAAATATATATCAAATCATTAAACCTTTTAATCCTAAATCATAAACCTTTAGAGCGGACTTCAAAACAAAAATTAAATCCATTTTCATAGTGATTTTGCATACCAATTGCCCCTTTGTTGACTAGGCATCGGACCTACGCGATCGCTCTCCTATTGGCCAAAGGTGGAGCCCGCCACGGAATTCAAACAAGGTTTAAGTGGATTGAATGGTCATTTATCGGGTTCAAATTGGGACGATTGGTGACTGGACTCCAAGGCTATGCGATAGCCTTGTGATTGGTCCATAGGTCTATTGACATGACAGTGGGACCATCTTATCGCGCGGTTTTTGGTTAGTGGTGACGAGGCATCATACGATGCGATCGAGCGGTGATTGGCTCCGCGGATGGTGATGTGGGCTATGGGCTCCACAGCTTGACGTGGCCATTCAAACAAAACTGGTGGTAAATGCAACAACAGTTGGTGGTGATTTAAATGGCGAGAAGGACAAAGAGTTAAATGATGGGGATGGCGTGGTCAAACCACGATCCTTCAATGCGTTCACAGGAAGCCATTGCTACGACCATTAACCAAAAAAAAATTGTTTTGCAGGCTTTAAAAATGACGTTAAATGCACAGTGGAGTGCACACAACATAAAACTCTGTCACTATTGTACTTCTTCTTCCTCTACGCAGGGTTGTTGTTGAATTTAAAAATTCAACACTCCCCCTTAAATTCAACTACTAGGTTCTCTTCCATACCTAAATAATTTCTCAAATAATTAAAACTTTCCTGCCCCAATGGTTTTTTCAAAATGTCAACAAACTGCTCTTCAGTTCTGCAATGTTTCAAAACAATTTCACCATTGTTCACTAGCTCTTTGGTGTAGTGATACTTGACATCAATGTGTTTTTTTCTTTTGTGAAACACTGAATTATTTGACAATGCTATTTTTGAGCTATTATCAAAATAATTTGTTGTGTTTTTACCTGTTCATGACACAAACTCCTCAACATTCTTCTCATCCAAACTGCTTGACATGCTGCTGGTGTAGCTGCTACATACTCTGCCTCTGTTGTAGATAAAGCCACAATTGGTTGTTTCTTAGAATCCCATGAAATTGCTCCTGAACCCATATGAAAAACATATCCAGAGGTGCTTTTCCTGTCATCTATACTTTCAGCCCAATCACTATCAGTATATCCAATCAATTCAGAATTTTCCGAAGTAGTGTATAAAATACCATACCTCTTTGTTTCTTTCACATACCTGAGAATTCTTTTTGCTGCTTGCCAATGTGCCTCCTTTGGCCTTTCCATAAATCTAGAAATTAAACTCACATCATGCATAATATCATGTCTAGTTGCAGTCAAATACATAAGGCTGCCAACTATGCTCTTGTACAAACTTGGATCAAAATCCTTGCTACTATCCTCTTTGCTTAACTTCAATCCCATCACTGTAGGAGTAATTGCTGCCTTGAAATCATTCATATTAAATCTTTCCAAAACTTCATTTACTTATTTAGCTTGAGAGATAAAAATTTTGTTTTCATTTTGCTCTACTTCTATTCCTAAGAAGTATTTCAGCAATCTCATATCAGTCATCTCAAATTTATCCTTCATGACTGTTTTAAAATTCCCAATGAGGTAAGCATCATTACCTGTAAAGATCACATCATCAACATATAAACAAAAGTCAGCATCTTACCATCTTTCTCATTGATGTATAATGTGGGTTTTCCTTCACATTTCTCAAACCCATTTTCCAGTAGATAGGCATATATCCTACTGTACCATGCTCTTGGTGCTTGTTTCAACCCATAAAGAGATTTCTTCAATCTGCATACTTTATTATCTTGGCCTTTTTTCTCATAGCCCAGAGGTTGTTCAACATAAACCTCCTCCATCAATACTCCATTTAGGAATGTTGATTTCACATCCATTTGGTAAACCTTCGACTTGTGTTGTGCTGCTATGGACAACACTGCTCTTACTGTTTCCGTTCTTGCAACCGGTGCAAATGTTTCTTCATAATCTCTTCCTTGTTGCTGCTTGTAGCCTTTGACAACAAGTCTGGCCTTGTGCCTTTCAATATTACCTTCAACATTGCTTTTGGTCTTGTAGACCCATTTCACTCCAATTACTTCTTAACCTTTTGGGAGATCAACCAATTCCCATGTTTTATTTTTCTCTATGGCATTCATTTCTTCATCCATATCATCTATCCATTTCTTATCTTTCACTCCTTCTTAAAAAAGAATAGGATCCTCTACATGACAGTGTAATGCAAATAAAGAGTTCATACCTTCATTTCCTGCCTCTTGCTCATAAATCTCATTCAAACTTCTGAATTTGGTTCCTCTTTCACTTGGTGTACTTGTGCTTGTAGAAGCACTCAAATCGGCTCCTTGTGATGTGCTTGGAGAAGCACTGTTATCACTTCTCAAGGGTGTTCTCATACATGCTTGTGGTGTCCCTTGTGGTCCTTGTGTTGGTGGAGGTGGTGCTACTAATGAGGGATGTATTTCAGCCATTTCTTCCTCATTATCATTATGAGATAAACAGCTTTTAACATTCACTATTTTCTCAATGCTTCCATCCCAAGCTTCTTCTTCAATGAACTGTACATCTCTTCATATAACAAACTTCTTGGTGGATGGGTTATACAACCTGTATGCCTTGGATTCTTCATTGTATCCAATAAATATGCACTTATCCCCCTTACTGTCCAACTTCTTCTTTAACTGATATGGAATGTGTGCATAAGCCACAACACCCAAAAACTCCCATGTGGGTGACAAATTGTTTTATGCCACTCCATGCTTCTTCTAGAACTTTATTCATTACAACTTTGGTTGGGAATCTATTCAAGCTGTATGTTGCACAATATACAGCTTTAACCCAATACTTATTTGGCAAATGTTTTTCCTTCAGCGTGCTTCTTACCATATCCATGATGGTCCTATTTTTCCTTTCAGCAACTCCATTTTGTTGCGGTGTATACCTTGCTGTAAATTGCTTGTGTATGTCATTTTCTCTGCAAAAACGCAGAAATTCTTTTGAGATATAATCTCCTCCTTTGTATGGTCTTAAGACCTTAATATGTTGCCCACTTTGTTTCTCTACAAGAGTCTTAAAGTGGCAGAAATTCTCAAACTCTTCACTCTTATATTTCAAGAAATAAAACCAAGTTTTTCTTGTGTAATCATCATTGAAAGTCAACATATAGTGATTGTTTGCTAGTGACGGTGTTTGCATTGGTCCACACTGATCTAAATGGAAAATTTCTAAGGGTGCCTTTGCCCTTATGCTCTTTCCTGATGGAAAGCTTTCTCTGTGTTGTTTGCCCAAAATGCAGCCTTCACATAGGCTGTCAAGTTTCTCAATCAATGGTAATCCCTTTACCATTCCTTTTCTGTGCAACAAATTCAGACCTCCAAAGTTGAGATGTCCAAATTTCAAGTGCCATAACCAGTTTTCATCTTTTGCTTCTCTTTGGAATGTCTCTTGTGTCACTGCTACAATGGCATCTCTTTTCTTCAAATCTTCTCTCATCTTGAGAGGGAACATTTTGTTCGTTGTCATCTTCACTTGTGCAATGCATTGCTTGCTTGGTGGTTTATCCATGATGGTTCATAAATCATCTTCAAATAAAACATTGTATCCCTTTTGAATGAGCTGTCTAATGCTCAAGAGGTTACACTTCATACCAGGCACATAGTATACATCTGATATGGATCTTCCTTATCCTTTCTTTGTCAAAACACTTACTCTGTTTTTTTCCCATGACAGAGACCTTACTGTCTGTCCCTAATGTTAGCCACAGTTTCAGAATCAGAATCAATCTAACATTTACATTTTCATCTAACATGGAAAACATGGAAATGTTTCCAGTCATATGGTTGCTACATCCTGAATCTAGAAACCTTATATCTTCACTCTTTTCTTCAGCCATATTACATGCTAAAAACAACTTCTCTTGACTGATATTTTCTTTAGTAAAATTAACACTGGGTCTATTACTCATGTCACTCTGTTTCTTCCTACATTTATTGGCATAATGGCCATACTTCTTACAGTAATGACATTGGACTTGGGATTTATTATACCTTTGTCCATGTGCTTGAATTTTTCCACCTTGTTGGCTGTTGCCTTGGCCTTGGTTCTGATTTTGATTGTTGCCCCTTCCATGAGTATTTGCAGGGTTGTTCCTTCCTCTGTTTTGGCTTCTGCCTCTTCTTTTTCCTCTATAGTTTCTTATGCCTTGACCTTTTCTTCTTCCAAAGGAAATTTGAGTCTTGAAGGCATGCTCCAAAGATGATTTTTCTGTTCTACCCAATCTTTTTTCATGTGTCATCAATGATGCATGAAGCTCATCAACTGTAAAATTTGAGAGATCTTTTGTCTCTTCAATGGTTGTGACTATCACATCAAACCTTGAGGGTAAGATCCTCAACACTTTCTCCACTATTCTTCTTTTATCTACTGTCTCTCCATGAGATCTCATTTGGGTAACCAACCCAATCAGTAGAGTAAAGAATGAGTCTATTGTATCAGACTCTTTCATGCAAATGACTTCAAAATCCCTTCTCATTAATTGAAGCTTTGGAGTCTTTACCTTCTCCATACATTGGTAGGTTGTCTCGAGGGTATCCCATGCATCCTTGGACCTTTTATCTACTGCAATCATTGGAAATACATTTTCATGCATTGCTTGATAGAGATAGAAGAGGGCTTTTGAGTCCTCCTTCCTATTTCTCTTCAACAAATCCTTCTCTGTCTGTGTTAAGGCATTAAATACATTTTCATCTGCTGGTTCTTCTAGACCATCTTCAACTAGCTCCCATAAATCTTGAGAGGCAAGCAAGGCTCTCGTTGTGATTTCCCAACAGTCATAGTTCTTCCCATTAAACTGTGGGAGTTGAGTATTTCCTATACTTGTGCTTGTGGTAGCTCCTGCCATTGCTAGCTTTCTAAACTATGCTAAAAAATTGATTGTGATTTAAACAAACTGTCTCTCTGTTTGAGAGATAAACTTTGTCTATGAGAACTACACTTTTTAAAACAAAACAATTTTTTTTTTTGTAAAATACCTTGATTTTGTTGAGCCTTCACTCTGCTGGTCAAAAGTTGCAACAAAATCCTTCTTCCTCCTTCAGCTTCTTTGACAAATTCAAAGACCCTGGACTAGCTTTGATACCATGTTGAAATTTCTGAATGATTCCAAAACACACAGAGGAATAAAATAATTTATCCTCTCAACACATAGATTTAAAAAAAATTGGACAGAGATGCATAAAATAACACTTCTATTTCATTAAGATAAAAACTCTATTACAAACTGAGATTCTTCCTCCTTAAGGGATTACAAAAATGAAACTACTCCACACGCAGTGTTCTTCAAAACTTGCTCTCTCTGTCTCTTAAAACGCACACACAGTGCTCTATATTGTTCTCTGCCTTCTCGCCTTTTTAACATATTACACATACAGTCTTATGTTTAGCCTTCGGGCTTTCCTTCTTTTATACATAACATATGGCATAACAAGCTCATTTTTTTGTTAAAACGAAATATTAAAATAAAATAAACTTTTATATATATTATAAACTTAATAAGTTTAATATATATATATATATATGTGTGTGTGTGTGTGTGTGTGTGTGTGTGTGTTAAAATGAACATACATATGTGCTTTAAGTAAACGACTTAACAAAATGCATCGCGAAATATAAAAAATATATCAAATCATTAAACCTTTTAATCCTAAGTCATAAACCTTTATAGCAGACTTCAAAACAACAATTAAATCCCTTTGCATAGAGATTTCACATACCAATTGCCCCTTTGCTGACTGGGCATCGGACCTACACGATCGCTCTCCTATTGGCCAGAGGTGGAGCTCGCCACGGAATTCAAACAAGGTTTAAGTGGATTGAATGGTCATTTATCGGGTCTGAATTGGGAGGTTTCGTGATTGGTCCACGGGTCTATTGGCATGCCAGTGGGACCATCTTATCACGTGGGTTTTGGTTAGTGGTGATGAGGCATCATACGATGCGATCGAGTGGTGATTGGCTCCGCGAACGGTGATGTGGGCTATGGGCTCCACAGCTTGACATGGCCCGTTCAAAAAAAACTGGCAATAGTGCAACGGAGGTTGGTGGTGATTTAAATGGCGTGAAGGACAGAGAGTTAAATGCTGGGGATGGCGTGGTCAAACCACGATCCTTCAATGCGTTCACAGGAAAACATGGCTATGGCCAATGACCAAAAAAAAATTGTTTTGCAGGCTTTAAAAACGATGATAAATGCATATTGGAGTGCACACAACGGGAAACTCTGTTGCTGCCTCTGTTGTACTTATTCTTCCTCTACGCAGGGTTGTAGTTGAATTTAAAAATTCAACAACAGACGCCAATATATTTAAGTGAGAGCTTCTCAGCGCCGTTCAAGGCTACTACACATGAGCCTCTCCTAGTATCATGACAGTCCCTTCTGGCCTTCACCCACGACAAGGTTGATCAGCTTCCATGGAGAACAATCCTACTCTTTCATGGTTATATATATCATTGTCATATTTTCCTTTAATATACGCATTTGCAACAGCTTACAACCAGAGTGGTGGCCGACTCCTTACACCAACCTAACCATTCAATATACAAACAACAACACGTTTGTAAGGAACCTGAATGAAACATTGAATCGTCTTCTAGTCAAGGTTGAACATACCTCCAAATGCAGGTTTAATACCTCTGTTTATGGCCAAACTCCTAATCAAATATATGCCTTCCTCCAATGTAGGGGAGACTCAACCATCTATGAATTCCCATATTGTGGGAATTACGTTGGTTGTAGTGTTTGGTCCATGTTCTTCTTCTTACGTTATAATGGAAACTATAACTTCATTGGACATGTGGATGATACTAGATATAATAATTTGAATAACGTTAGCGCCTCCCCAAACCCTACTGCCTATGCCGAGGCTGCTCGGCAACTTTTGTTTAATTTTTCATCTAATATTACGGCTGGAACTACAACCAATCGATATGCCTCTGGTTCAACTGCAGACTCCAGCCAGTTGCGCTCGATCTACGGTCTGGCTCAGTGTTGGGGAGATATACCCCTTGTGGATTGCAAAACATGTCTGTCAACAAGAATTGATGAATTGTTCAAAAACAATAATGGACGACTTGGAGCTCGGGGTATGGCTAGATGTTGCATTATTCGATATGAAAGATATATTTTCTTTAATCCTTCACCTTCACCGGCACCACAAATCTATGTTGCGTCTCCATCACCTCCAGAAAAGTCTTCAAGCACGATACCCATAATTTTGGGTTTTACTGGCGGCTTTATTCTTTTGTTTATCTTATTCCTGTTTGGAATTTGAAAAAAAATTGAAATCTGCCTTATGTGGAAGCCGTCAGGGAGGTATTGCAGAGGCATTCGTTTTGTTATTATTGTTTTCTTTCTGCAACATACTACGTAGAGTCCGTTGAATTAAATCTTTGTTTTGTGGGTCGAAATTTCATTTTTGTAGGATACTATGAGGGGAACGACTCACGAATCAGAAAAAATCACCAATAGAGCAGCGAGGGGTATGTCTTAGCGAGGATTCCCAGCCTATCCAGAGCTTTCATAGTGTTTGAAATTGACATTGATAGCTGCAAGAGAAAATTTTCACGATAATAACAAGCTTGGGCAGGGAGGATTTGGTGTTGTATACAGGATAACATACTTTACCAAAATGTTCATTATGTTTGGAAGGTTTTAAATGGTCTTACAATATGGTCGCCGACACCAGTGTAAAGTATAGATGGATAATTTATAATATTTCTTCACAAAATCTCCTTATCCATTTTCTCTCAATCTCTCAGGGAACTACTCCAGAGGGTAAAGAGATAGCAGTGAAGAAACTGTCCTTGGAGTCTAGGCAAGGCAAGAAGGAATTTTTGAATGAAGTTAATGTTGGAAATTTGAAAATTTCCAGAATTATCAATGGAGAATAAACTCCCTCTCTAACACAGAGAAAATATTTTAAAATTTGCACACACAGTAACATAATTTTCACATAAAAAAAATTCAATTTCTTCAAAAAAAGCTATTACAACTTCTTCCTCACTGCAGAGGGATTTACAATTGTGACTGCTGCTGTCACAGTGCACACTTAAGACCTCTGTCTCAATAAAAAAAACTTTCTGTCTCTTTCTGAAAAAAATAAATAGCTCTCTGTCTATAAAAAAAATTCACTGTGTTTTTATAAAATATACACTGCTGTGTATTATTTTAAATCTGCACTCTCTGTCTTAAAAAAACAATTGCACTCTGTGCATAAAAAAATACAATCTGCTCTGTGTATTTTTTTTTATATCTCTCACTGTCTTTTTTAATCAAAGCACTGATGTGCGTTCAATCAGCAACTAAAAAAAAAATTACTATTCTGTTCTATATATTTATAAACAAAATATCTAAACTTCATTAAATGTCATTCGTTGACAAATTGCCAAAATTCACCGCTTATAAAAATTCATAAATGGCCTCATTAAAATCTGTCAGCACTGCTTCAAAAAATTTATGTCGAATTTTGAATTTGGTGGCTGCAATGAATTTTCCGCGGTGGTGGCGGATTGGTGGCACACTGAGCACATGTGGCGGAGCCACCTCAAACTGGTGGTTGCGGGGGGTAAGGTTCTGGCCGTACCCATCAGATGGGTGACCCCCCGTAATCAATCACAGCCGCACATCTTGGGTCAACGCCCAACTGGCAAGTCAAATGCGGGGGGTGGCTTCTTGTTAACCGGCGGGCTGTTTGACCCCCCGTAAACCATTGATCTATGCCAACCTGCCGGTGGTTTAACTTCGCGCTGTTCCAACCTGTTCGCCATGTTGTGTGCTGCCGCCTGCAACTGATCCACGCAGGTTGAAATTACATTCCAACACTCCCCCTTAATTTCAACTATTGGGTTTTCCTGCATACCCAAGCATTTTCTGAAATGTTCAAAGCTTTTCTGCGCAAGTGGCTTTGTGAGGATATCAGCAAATTGATCCTCCATTCTACAATGCTGCAAAACGATTTCTCCATTGGTAACCAATTCACGTATGAAGTGAAACTTGGTGTCAATGTGTTTAGTCCTTTTATGAAAAACAGAATTTTTTGACAATGCAATAGCTGAACTATTGTCACAAAAAATCATTGTCCCTTCTACCTGTTCTTGACATAAGCTTCTCAACATTTTCTGCATCCAAACTTCTTGACACACTGCTGCAGTAGCTGCCACATATTCCGCCTCTGCTGTAGACAATGCTACAATGGGTTGTTTCTTAGAAGCCCATGAAATGGGTCCTGAACCCATGTGAAAAACATAACCGGAAGTGCTCTTCCGATCATCAACACTTCCAGCCCAATCACTGTCCATGTATCCAACTAAATCTAAACATTCTGAAGTAGTATAAAAAATACCAAACCTTTTAGTACCTTTAACATACCTCAAAATTCTTTTTGCTGCTTGCCAATGTGTATCCTTTGGCTTTTCCATGAACCTGGAAATCAAACTAACAGCATGCATAATATCTGGCCTAGTTGCAGTCAAATACATAAGGCTACCAACTATGCTCTTGTGTAAACTAGGATCAAAATCCTTGCTGCTGTCCTCTCTGCTGAGTTTTAATCCCATCACTGTTGGAGTGATTGCTGCTTTGCATTCCTGCATGTTAAATCTTTCAAGTACCTCATTAACATACTTTGTCTGTGAGATGAAAATCCCACTTTCATCTTGCTCTACTTCTATTCCCAAGAAGTATCTTAACAAACCCATATCAGTCATTTCAAATTATTCCTTCATGACTGTTTTGAAATGTTCAATAAGGCAATCGTCATTACCTGTAAAAATAACATCATCAACATACAAGACTACAATCAAGATTTTACCGTCTTTTTCTTTGATGTAGAGGGTGGGTTCTCCCTCACACTTCTCAAAACCATTTTCCAGTAGATATGAATCTATCCTACTGTACCACGCTCTTGGCGCTTGCTTCAGCCCATAAAGAGCTTTCTTCAACTTGCATACTTTGTGCTCTTGGCCTTTCTTTTCATAGCCGAGAGGTTGATCAATGTAAAGCTCTTCCATTAACACTCCATTCAGAAATGCTGACTTCACGTCCATTTGGTAAACTTTCCATTTGTTTTGTGCTTCTATGGACAACACTGCTCTCACGGTTTCCATTCTTGCAACCGGTGCGAAAGTTTCCTCATAATCTATGCCATGCTTTTGCTTATAGCCTTTGACAACAAGCCTTGCCTTGTGTCTCTCTATCTTGCCTTCAGCATTACTCTTGGTCTTGTAGACCCATTTAACACCAATGACATCTTTACCTTTTGGGAGTTCAACTAAATCCCAAGTTTTGTTCCTCTCTATGGCATTTATTTCCTCATCCATAGCTTCTATCCATTTCCTATCCTTGATAGCTTCTTCGAAATGAACAGGATCATCAATATGACAATATAAAGCAAACAAAGAATTGATACCTTCATTAGCTATATCTTGTTCATAAATTTCTTTCAAACTTCTGAATTTCTTACCTCTTTCAGTAGGTGTACAAGTACTTGAAGAAGCACTTGAATTTCCTCCTTGTGGTGTGCTTGGAGCACTTTCATTTCTCCTCAAGGGTGTGCTTTGCGGTGTTGGTGCTGCTGCTTGGGGATGTATTTCAGCCACCTCATCATCATTGTCATCATGAGATAAACAGTGTTTTACATTCACTGTTTTCTCTATGCTTCCATCCCAAGCTTCCTCTTCAATGAATTGAACATCCCTGCTCACAAGAAACTTCTTGCTGGATGGGTTATATAACCTGTATGCCTTGGATTCCTCACTGTATCCAATGAAAATACATTTCTCCCCCTTGCTGTCCAACTTCTTTCTTAGCTGATCCGGAATGTGTGCATAAGCTACACATCCAAAAACCTTCATGTGTGTGACACTTTTCCTTCTGCCACTCCATGCCTCTTCCGGCACTTTGTTCATAACTTCTTTTGTAGGGCACCTGTTCAAGATATACGCTGCACAATGTACAGCTTCAGCCCAATAATCATTCGGCAAATGCTTTGCCTTTAACATACTCCTTGCCATGTCCATTATGGTTCGGTTCTTCCTTTCGGCCACTCCATTTTGCTGCGGAGTATATCTAGTTGTAAACTGCTTTTGAATACCATTTTCTCTACAAAAATGTAGAAAATCTTTAGAGATATACTCACCTCCTCTATCAGTCCTTAAGACTTTGATATGCAGCCCACTTTGTTTCTCAACAAGTGCTTTGAAATTGCAAAAATTTTCAAACACTTCACTTTTGTTTTTCAAAAAGTAAACCCAAGTTTTTCTTGTAAAATCATCTATGAATGTTAACACATAGTGGCTGCTTGCAAGCGATGGAGTTTGCATCGGTCCACACACATCTGAGTGGACAATCTCTAAGGGTGATTTTGCCCTTATGCTTTTCCCGGAAGGAAAACTTTCTCTGTGTTGTTTCCCAAGAATACAACCTTCACAAAGGCTGTCCGATTTCTCTATCAATGGTAAACCACTTACCATTCCTTTTCTATTCAACAAATTAAGACCTCCAAAGTTGAGATGACCAAACCTCAAGTGCCACAACCAATTTTCATCTTTTGGTTTGCTTTGGAAAGTCTCCTGTGCAACTGCTGCTTTCTCTTCACCATTCTTCAAGTCTGCTCTCATTCTGAGAGGGAACATCCTGTTCCTTGTCATCTTCACTTCAGCAATACACTGATTGCTGGGTGGTTTATCCATGATGGTACAAACATCGTTATCAAAGAAAACATTATACCCCTTATGGACAAGTTGTCCAATACTTAAGAGGTTACACTTCATTCCTGGAACATAATAAACATCTGCTATGGTTTTCCTTGCACCTAATCTTGTTAAAACATTCACATCTCCTTTTCCCATAACAGAAACTTTGCTATCAGTTCCTAGTGTGACTTGTGACTGCACACTTTCATCTAACATAGAAAACATTGCTAAGTTTCCTGTCATATGGTTACTACAACCAGAGTCTAGAAACCATAAATCCTCATTCTTTTCTTCAACCATATTACAAGCTAAAAACAAATTGTTTTGGTTGCTATTTTCTCTTGTGAAATTTGCACTAGTTCCACTTCTCATATCTTGTTTCTTCTTTCTACATTCATTAGCATAATGACCATATTTCTTACAATTGTAACATTGGACATTGGATTTGTCATACCTTTGTCCTTGATCATTCTGGTGTCCACTTTGCTGGCTGCCTTGGCCTTGATGCTGATTTGGATTGCTGCCCCTTCCTTGAGCATTTGATGGATTGTTCCTTCCACCTCTGTTCTGGCTTCTGCCTCTTCCTCTTCCTTTGCCTTGCCCTCTTCCTCTTCCGAAAGACAGCTAGGTCTTAAAAGCATGTTCAAAAGATGATTTTTAATTTCTACTCAATCTCTGTTCATGATTCATCAGTGATGCATGTAGTTCATCCACTGAAAACTTTGTGAGATCCTTAGTCTCCTCTATGGTGGTGACAATCACATCAAACCTTGAGGGTAAACTTCTCAAGAGTTTTTCAACAATCCTCTTGTCCTCAAGAGTCTCTCCATGAGATCTTATTTGTGTGACCATTCCAATCACATGAGTGAAGAATGAGTCAATATTATCTGACTCTTTCATACAGAGAGTTTCAAAGTCTCTCCTCAGCAACTGAAGTTTTGCTATCTTCACCTTCTCCATACCCTGATAAGTTGTCTTGAGAGTTTCCCATGCTTCACTAGATTTCTTGGATGCTGCTATCCTTGGAAACACACTCTCATGCACTGCTTGATACAAGAAGAAAAGAGCCTTGGCATCTTTCTTCCTATTGTTCTTCAGTGACTCCCTTTCTGCCTGAGTTAATAGAAGAAACTCTACTTCATTTGCTGGCTCTTCAAAGCCATCCTCAACTAATTCCCATAACTCTTGGGAGACAAATAAAGCTCTCATAGTTATTGACCAGTAGTCATAATTTTTTCCATTGAATTGTGGGAGATAGGTATTTCCCAAACTCATACCTGTGCTGGAGCCAGCCATTCTGCACTCTTAACTATGAATCAAAAACACTTGACTGTGTCTTTTAAATTAACTAATTGTTCTGCAACAGTAACACAAAACTATATAGAGAAATACCTTCGAATTCTTCTTGTCTGAACCTTCACTCTGCTAGAGAGGCTTCTGCAATAACGAACTCCTTTCCTTCAGCTTATTTGACCTTCAAATAGCCTGGACTGCTCTGATACCATGTTGGAAATTTGAAAAATTCCAGAATTATCAATGGAGAATAAACTCCCTCTCTAACACAGAGAAAATATTTTAAAATTTGCACACACAGTAACAGAATTTTCACATAAAAAAAAATTTAATTTCTTCAAAAAAAACTGTTACAACTTCTTCCTCACTGCAGAGGGATTTACAATTGTGACTGCTGCTGTCACAGTGCATACTTAAGACCTCTGTCTCAATAAAAAAAAACTTTCTGTCTCTTTCTGAAAAAAATAAACAGCTCTCTGTCTATAAAAAAAATTCACTGTGTTTTTATAAAATATACACTGCTGTGTATTATTTTAAATCTGCACTCTCTGTCTTAAAAAAACAATTGCACTCTGTGCATAAAAAAATACAATCTGCTCTGTGTATTTTTTTTTTATATCTCTCACTGTCTTTTTTAATCAAAGCACCGATGTGCGTTCAATCAACAACTAAAAAAAAAATTACTATTCTGTTCTATATATTTATAAACAAAATATCTAAACTTCATTAAATTTCATTCGTTGACAAATTGCCAAAATTCACTGCTTATAAAAATTCATAAATGGCCTCATTAAAATCTGTCAGCACCGCTTCAAAAAATTTATGTCGAATTTTGAATTTGGTGGCTGCAATGAATTTTCCGCGGTGGTGGCGGATTGGTGGCGCACTGAGCGCATGTGGCGGAGCCACCTCAAACTGGTGGTTGCGGGGGGTAAGGTTCTGGTCGTACCCATCAGATGGGTGACCCCCCGTAATCAATCACAGCCACACATCTTGGGTCAACGCCCAACTGGAAAGTCAAATGCGGGGGGTGGCTTCTTGTTAACCGGCGGGCTGTTTGACCCCCCGTAAACCATTGATCTATGCCAACCTGCCGACGGTTTAACTTCGCGCTGTTCCAACCTGTTCGCCGTGCTGTGTGCTGCCGCCTGCAACTGATCCACGCAGGTTGAAATTACATTCCAACAGTTAAGCCGGTGGCAAAAGTTCAACATTGAAATTTGGTGAAATTACATGGTTGTTGCGAAGCGAGATCAGGAAGGTCACTGGTTTATGAGTACTTACCCAAAAATAGCAGGGATAAAATTATTTTCGGTAAGTCTCCTTCATTTTTTTAAAGGCAAAGTGAAGCATTGATGTACGTAATGGAAATCATTCCCTGAAATGTTTATACATATTTTAAGTCGGTTGTGATAATTTATTTTCCTGTATGGTATATACAGTTCCAGATAGACGCAGGAAACTTGATTGGCAGAAGCGTTACAACGTCATACTTGGTATAACTCAAGGGATTCTTTACTTGCATGAGGATTCTCATCTCCGGATTATCCAATGAAATATTAAAGCAAGCAATATTTTGTTGGACAAAGACCTGAATCCCAAGATAGCAGATTTTGGATTGGCAAGACTTTTTGAGGAAGATGAAACTTCTATGGACACAGGAATTGCTGGAACTAGGTGAAACTTCGAACCCGGATCACTTGGTTAAATTAATTACATTTTATGATGATAATTTTGGTTTCAGAAAGGCTTTCTAACTATATTCGATATTTTAGGATTATACTTTTGGTTTCAGAAAAGCTTTCTAACTATTTTAAAATTTAGTTGGAGTTTGTGATTTAATTGTTTTTGTTCAAGTTAAATTTCACTTTTTATTATATAAATGGATTTAATATATTTATTAAAAAAAATTGAAATTTTTTTAGATTACAAAATTCAGTTATAAAACTTCTAAATGTCATAGATTTTTGCTTGATTTTAGACAATATTTGTTTTTTTTTTGGTAAGTTTAGCAATATCTTTCTATTTTTCTATTTATCAAAAAATAAGCAGGTTATAACATATCAAAACGCGATAGCCTCAACTTGCCTGAAGGAAACCAGGTCTGTTGGCCATCTCAACGAGTTAAATGCCATCCACTATTGATATTGTTTTATCCTCCTATAAACTATTAACTCCATTCTATTGTATCTACCAAAGTCTGACAGCAAACAGTAAATATAAATTCAATCCGCTAAAAGCATAAAACATCAAAAGTGAGAAACAGTAATTCAATCATCCGAGGACTCTACCAGTGCAGGGACTTTGACACTGGAGACCGGCATGTCCACTTTGTGCATTGTTTGAAATTGCCTCTCAATTCTTCCCAGTCGAGCTGTTGCATGATGTTGAGAAATTGGTATGTCCTGAAGTTCCTTTTTAATATCTTGCAAAACTTAAACAACCTCTGGGTCTCCTCCCATTTCATGAAGGCTCATGACAGCCTTTGCTAAAACACATTTAAATGTCTAGTAAGTCTGAGTAGACTCGTGGAAAAGGGACAGTCATCCTATAGTATTCCCTGGATCAATAATGAAGTCCATTTTATTTTCCTGTAGTTCTATCTCTTCCTCTTTGTGGCCACATTCTCTTTCCCATCCTTGAATGAGATTGCGGACTTGAGGGGGATTACCTGTAGTGTAGATTTCGAAAAGGTTCTCTATAACCTATTTTTTGGATCTCCTGCCTTGCTTGCTGAAGCCTGCAATGGGTTTGACTTGCTTCTGTTTTCCTTTTTCCCTGCCATGTTGTTTTGTAGACTGTCCTTTTTCCATTGATGTATGTCCACGTACAAGCAGGAGTCGAGTTGGCCACAGATTCACGGACAGGGATTTGAAAGGAAATGTTTTTACTTTTGTGAAGCTTGTGTAAGGCAAAAGAAAGTCAATAACAGTTTTGGTGTAACTGTAGGTAGGGCCCACAACATTTTTTTTCCTTTGGAGGGTGGCAGACATGATATTCCTAATACGATGTAATTCCATAAACCTTGAAAGACTCAATTGCAGTGTAAGAAGACTCAATTGCAGAATAGAAAGACAGAACAATAACCACAAATGGATGTGTTCATTACCCCCCAGATAGTGCGACAATAAGGTTCGACCATGTAAACCCTGCATGCCTACAGAAAGACTAGATGGTGAACAAAGAAATAATCCTGAGAGCGCGAGATATAGCCACCGCCTGTATTGTTTCCAACACGATCCTGCTTAGCCATACTAGCAAGCTCATATGCTTAAGAGGCAGAAACCCTTTGAACGGAAGACCTACCTAATGCCCTTCCTATCATTACAGAATGAAAACCCTTACCCAACACAGGAACAGGAGGAGAAGGGACATTACAGGGGGTTCGAAAGCAAGATATGATCGCAGGGGCCGGGAAAATCAGTATGACCATTACATTCTTCAACCAACATAAAACAATTGCAAATTGTAAAGTCCTGGAGCCATTGACCTTACAATTGACAAAAACACATTGCAAACTATCCGAATAATCGAAAATGACTGAATAACCATAGGGAAGGGTCGCATGAAAACGCTGAAACATTCGGTTGCCATTTTCCAGCTTTGAAAATGGGTTGGGAACAGAGGAATTGCCTCTAACTGTAGGATTTTTGGGGAGAACAGTTCTAGCACTCATCCAATTGACATCTACAATCATGGTTACTATCATGGTACGGAGATGCAAAACATACCAGGTGACATGCTGCTGACCCCAACCTTCTGCCTTCGCCTCTGCTCTTCCTCCCAATTGGCTTCTGAGATCAATGCTACCTCTCCGGCCTGCCTCATACCTTAACTCTCGTTCCCGACGACTTTGTTTCCGAAAATTGTCTGACATTCCCCAATGATTTCCCGCTACTCCTACAGTGGGTATTATGGTCCGGCGTGTGATCCTACCCGTTCCCTTCATGCAGTGTATAGAGTCACCCATGTGGTGTGCGCACGACACCGTGTGTTGCCTCCAACCTTCTCCTTTTGACCTCTTTGTGCCACACCAATCAAGATATCTTAGACAATATTTGTTATAAAATATATCCTAAAAATATTCTATTGCTGAAAAATTACATTCAACACCTTCAAAACAATTTGAAATACTTAAATTATACAAATTTTTCATATCAAATATTCATATTGGTTTTTCTACAAAATTAATTTTTTTTTAACTAGAAAATATGCTCAACCAATACAAACATATGAAATTAAAATACACG